>JAQGBH010000276.1:0-60407 GCA_034698265.1 Sminthurinus aureus | reverse complement strand
AGTTTTAATGTGTTTTATTTAATGAAGAAGGTTGAGATGCCGAAAAATAGACCACAGTTCCCCCGGATAACCCTACATGACGTGACATTGGAACCTGTATCAAATATCTCCAAGTTTTATTATGTTTTTATTTTTGTGTGTGTAAAGTTGGGCAGTGATTCTTGGAAAGAAAATAAAAATAGAGAGGAAGGAAATTTGAAAGGGAAAGCATAATCCTGATTCTCTCTCTTTCCTCTTTTGCTCCTTTTCTCATTCATCGAGAATTTTATGAAAGCGTATCAAGCGAGCCTTTTTGTCTAGCATGTTTAAAGATGTAGGTATTTCTTGAGTTTGTTGAGATGGAGGTATAGAAATGTTTATGCCTTTGCCTGGTGTGTATATATTTTTGTATTTCATTCGAGTTTGTCAGCGGAAGGGAGGAAAAAGAGGGAAAAGTTGATGTTGATGTGAAAATTTTGGAATTGGACTTTGAATGTCCAAGTATCCGGAAGTAGCTAAACCGGTGGCTACTTTGAGCACTAGAAAACTATTGCCGCGACTACTACTGACTACTACTACTTTGACAATAACAACTAAATACCAAGGACAAATATAAATATAAATACCAAATATACCTACCTACGTGGATGTATTCAGAAAGAGAAGTAGTTTATTATCAAGTTGTCGGGGGTAAATCCAAGGAAAAGTTTTGTGGAAAGCAATGGGAAAAGATGGTGGTTGGATTTAGCTTGGCTCAAGAAACTTTGACGAAAAGTCTGTTTTGTATACTTGTGCTTGTACTTACATGTACTTTTCTACTTCCTTCCTCCCTCTCTTCGTCCCTCTTCCGTGAATGTACAGTGTGTAGAGTGTAGTTTGTAGTGTAGTCTCCAAAAGACTTTTGCTCTACACAAATACAAAATGTATTTGTCTAGTTTGGTTCCATGTTTTAGCTATAAACAGGAGTTGAGAGTTTTACCTTTAGCACATAACTCTCTAGTCTCGAGTCTCGAGTTTTAGTGAAACGTATCGTATTCCTATTTGGAGTTGGATTCAGATTCGAATTGGAATCCGAATCCAAATCCAAATAGAAGGAGACTTGCAGGCTGCTATTTGGCTATAGGCATTTGACATTTGTATATTTGTGTTGTGTGAAGGAATAGAGTAAAGGATTGGCTCAATGTGGGATGAGACTGTTCTTCTTATTCTTGTTTTTGTTCTTATGCTATTCTTTGCTATTCTTTGCTCCTTTTCCTCCTTCTCTCTTTATCTCTCTGTTTTTCCGAGTCTTTAGGTAAAACAAAAACAAAATAGAGCAGGACTTGAACGTAGAAAATCATGAAATAGACGAGGACTTGAAAAGTAAAATAGACGGTGTCTTGAATGTAGACATGTTTCTTAAACTCTTTGTCTTTGTATTCTCTGTTTCTGTTTCTGCTCTCTGCTTTGTCTGTTCTCTGTTCTACCTCCACTCACGAGTAAGAGTTGGTTTGGTTTGGGTTGGTGTCTCATGGTAGTGGTCGTTGAGATACCAAATCCAAATACATGTGCCATCATCCACCCAGAACAAATTTTGTGGTTGAAAATCGGCAAACAAAGTTTTCTCAGTTTTCACAAGTATTGCATTTAAGTTAGTAGCTCTATAAAGATTATCGCTGTTTTTATATGCCAGTGTTCTATGATGGTGTGTGTGCATGTGGTTGAATTTGAATTCCACAGAGTATATGCGTTTCGTGTATATGCATTTGCAAAATAATCAAAATTCAAAACCTAGAGGTTCTGTTTTGCCTAAACTTTAAATTTATGACACAGGTTGGATGCAGTTTGACTGATTTCCATTGCTGCTTGAATTTTGATTATCGTCTTCAATTTAAATCCAGCTAATGCATGTTGCATGTAGCATGTACAATTCAAAAAGCCATGAAAAATGTAAGTTGACGTGGATATAGGAGAATCCATCTTTATAAAAATTCTACTTGGTCAAAATAAATTGAAAGATTCAGACTCGTCTCTTTTTATAATATGTGTATTTGGTATTTGGATGTAGTATACGTATTGGATATAAATTCCTTGTATTTGTTAGTATGACGCCGTACTATTGGCACGGCACGGTATAAATTGAAGTTTTTTGTATGGGAAACATTGGAAACCATCCCAGTCCGTTTTATAGAAAGATGGATAGATAGATAGAAAGAAAGATGGATCGGCAGATATGGGGACAGAAGAAAGAAAGGAAGGAAAAATAAAGGATGAAGAGAGTCCAGAGTCTGGAGTCCAGTATTCAGAGCAATACGTTGTAATGTGTGCACGGGACACAAACATTTATGTATCCTTCCACCTCCTCGTTTGATCCTCCTCTTATTTTCCACATAGGGGCTGGAGATTGAGCATTGAGCATTGAGAATGGGCTGGAATCACAATCGCAGTTATTTCGCAAATCGATAGGTATTTTTGGTGGGCTGATCCAAACATCCAAACAGCCGTTCCGATAAATTTGGCGTCACATCACAGGAAAAAAGGGAAAAAGGAGAAGGCGAGTCAAAGCAAGGAAGTAAAGTTAAACTGTAATTGCTCTGGAAGTGGTTCCACCAGGAAAATTCACCTAACTTTCTTTTAGTTAATGTAAAGTTGCAATTTACGGATCCAGTTCATGGGTAGATAAATGAAGGAAGGAGCACATTTATATCTCTGTATCAACGTGTATTTATACATGTATACTTAAATGCTCCATATGCACATGTATATGTCTGTTTGTCCTCCACTTTACAAGAATAACAACATGACTTGATTCAGTTTACATGGACAGACGGATGGAAGGACGGACATTCCTTCTACTTTTACTCTGATATGTTCAGTTTCATTCTGTTTTGTGAGTCAGACGATTGGATTGTCTAGTTGATAATACGCTGTGTGTGGGATTGTGCATAATATAATAAGGTATTCCTTTTCCATTTCATTTTCTTTTCTCCGTCGTTGTCAGTCTGTTTTTAGTTTTAAGTTAGTGCTGGCCGGTTTGAAGGTCCTAGACTGAGCACATAGACATAATCCACTTGGAGAAAGAAGGAAAAGAAGGCAGAGGGAAAGAAGTACCACCTATTTATTCCGCATGCCTTTTACACACAAAGACATTAGAGTAAACGATTATGGCTCTCCACACGGACCGAGGAAACCAAACCAAACCAAACCAGACCAGACCAGAGGAAAAGAAGGATGGGGACTAGACCGTACAGTTTAGGAAAGAAAGAATAAAGAAAAGCAAGTGGGAACTGCTTAGAAGACGAAAACGAAAACCAAGAGGAGGACGACGACGACAAGGACAACGAGGACGAAGCAAAACTTTTTCCTATCAAATCAAGTGATTCTCCCATGTTAGTATGGACAAACCATTCAGGACGTCAGAGTTTAACTAATATATGAGCCTCTTTTCCTCTCCTTTCTTCTTCTTGCCTTTGGCCAGTCCCTTTGTTTCTGCATGTACATACCTGTCGAGTTGTATCTTTCATTCTTTCTTCACCCTGGAAAGTAAAAGCAACAGACGTCGTTGAGAGTTGAATCGGTTGAGTGTGGCTTGCCCTGGTGTGGTTGAGAGCTGAGAGGAAAAATCAAGAAACTCAAACAAAGAGAGAGAGAAATGTAAGAGGGAAACGGGGACCAGCATACAGGTGCGCTTAATTTTATTGAGCAGATTGTAAGTTGAAAAGAGAGTCCACCTTGGTTTTTATAACGCCTAATAATGCTCATTGGGGTTCCTTGAAAACCAGACCAATCCGCGGTGGTGGCTTTCTACAGTGTCCATTCTCGCACCACAATGTTCCACCAAAGTCTGTCGGTGTACATACAAAAGTATCTAAGCTTCGCTTGTATACGTACTCATCGTACTCATTCACGGGAACCGCATCAAGTGGATGAAGCTTACGGTAAAACGGTAAATGGTTATTAAAGTTTATCTCGCTCCATATTTGTGGCTATTGGAAGAGAGGAGAAAGGGACAAGAAAGTACAAAAATAGATAGCAAGATCATAAGGGCTAAGTGTAAGTGTGTATTCAGCACAACTGGTTTGTTTGCAATCCGCTCTCAGTTTTTAACTAGTTTCTAGTTACAGTCTTTCAGTGTACAGTCTAGAGTCTACAGTGTAACTGATTCTCACCGGGAAAACTACAAAGGAAATTACACGACAAGAAAGGACACGTAGACTCACTCTCACATTTACACTTTGTTCTATTTTCTATGGGCTCTGGTCAATTCTATATTCTATGGCTGTATTCTATAGATTCTACAATAGATAGTGTATTGAACAAAGCCAAAAATGGACATTGTACAGTGTACAGTCAAGAGTCAATTGGATATGGGAGAAACAAGAAGGGACTTTTATACAAGGCAGAGAAAATACTGTAGACTGTAGACTTTAGACTGTACATGCTAGAGATCTCATCAAGGAAAGGAACAAGGGAAAAGTTGATGGAAAAAATTCTGTGCACGCGTAATTGAATTAGATTGAAAGGGCACAGGTGAGCTTCAAATCAATGGATAAGATAATAGAACAAGGGAAAAAGTTGTGTGTATAATGCAAGAGCAAAGAGGATGGTCTTATGTATGGGTGTGCAGTGTACAGGAGACATGGACAAGTAGACAGATAAGACATGTAGAATTAGAGTTGAGTTGAGTGAAAGATGTTGTATGTTGCGTGTAGATGTATATGTGGATGTGCTTGTGGAGGAGAGGGAGTGGTGAGAAAATGGTAGTAGTAAATAAATCAAGCTAAATAATAGTTTAGGAGAGAGTGTGTCAATTCTTGTAGAAAGAATTTTGTAGGAGACATAACAGAACTAATAGGGAAATTTGGTGGAGAGTTGAGAGTTGAGAGATGGAGAGAATGAGCATTAGTGATGGTGCTGAAATAGTTGGAGAGAATCTGCTTGTGAATCTCATGGCTTAGTAATAGAAAGTAGAATATAGCATATGTACAGGGTAGTGTATAGTATATGTAGACTGTAGACTACTGGCGCTCTTTGCCACTGCTGTTTTTTCCTGTGATCTAAGCTCTTCTTTTCTCTGCCTTTCTCTGGTCACAGGTGTGACAATAGAACTTTGGCTGCATTCGTTTCGGTTCATCCAATTAATACCAGGTCTCTTGGGAATTCTCTCTCTTACACTCGTTGACTGCTTTCTCTTCTCTTCTCTGTCTTCCCTCCTTAGTCTCATGTTTTATCTCTTGAGCTTCTTTCTTGTTCTTTTCCTCGCCTCAAGGTACATGAACCAAGGAGGAGCATAAAAGTAGAAGCAGGGAGAGAGAGGCGAGATTATAACATATGTGTACACACCTGAGTGAATATCACTACGCACTAGGCACTAGACACTAGGCAGAGCACATACCACTCTTTATACATACATGTTATTTGTAGTTGATATTCCATCATCATTCTTTATGTAGTTTCTTGTAGTACATATGTATGTGTTACGTGTGTGAACATTGAACATGGGTCCTATAAATTTCTCCTCCTATTACATGACATTATACATTATACTCCTTGTGTCTTTGTGTAATGTTGGATGTTGCATGCATTTTTCATAGCATCTCCTTTGTTCCGCCCTATACCCTATACATGATATACTATAGAAAATAGACAAAGGCATGTAAATATAATAAGATATACATGTGCACACAGATTTAGTTTATTTCCAGCATTCATTAGTTTCTGATACCTTCCCAGCAGTGAAAAACTATCCTCAACTCTTAATTACTCACGACTAGAGAAATTCTTACACATTTGGATCTTCTTGTTCTCCTTGTTTCACAACAGCATGTAAAAGGTGAAGACTGTTCTGCAGATTTCTTATTAGTCATCTCAACACATTTATTTACATTTGCTTTTTGTATGCGTGGATAGGAGCAGAACGTGGATGGAAGGGACGGGAGTAGTAAGAAATGTGAGTATAGGAATAGCTCAACTTGCGTTATAATACTCTTGGCTGGCATGGGTTGGTCTGGCTTGGCTTGGCTGAGAATTTACCTGCCACATGTACTAAACACGTGAGACGGAGAGAAAGGAAAAGCAGAATGACGGCGAGGGGAAAATCCCTGTACTCTGCTCTTGTCTGCTCTGGTCTGTTCTGTTTTCTTCTTTCCTGCCTTCTTATTTATCGATCTTTCATCTAATTGGGCGAAATGCAGGTGGAAGGAGCAAAACAGGGGAAAAGATCTATTCCACGTTCACTCAGCTCTCAGCACTCACCCACACAGCCACATGCTCCTGTCTCAAATGAACGTGGACGTAGACGTAGACGCGAATCAGCTCCCTGACTACTAAATACTTTTGATATCCATATCGATTGATTAATACTATAAAACTCCTGATTTTACTGCTAATGTATACAGTATACAGCGTATAGTGCTCTCTCGTACTACATTGTCTAAAAAAATTGCAGGACTGGTTGGAGCTTTGAGGATATGAACAAGGTGTTGTGCCTATGCTCAAGTTTTATACACTATTGAGTCTGCATTCTAGTTTTTCTAATAACTCTTACTCAGAGAAATGGAGTTTGTCAATCCTAATTGACCAAGGAGAAGAAATGGTCGAGGGATAATAAATGATTGTACAAACTATATGTATTTTTTCTCGGATGTTCTAAATCGGACATAAGAGCTTTTTGACATGGAGAGAAACCTGACTGACCACTGACCACTATTGACTATACGGATTTGATGAATTGAGGGTTTTCCCACTTCCATCTATCTCTTTAACTGTATACGGTATACGCAAGCACCTCCTTTCCCTACAAAATGTAAGAACGGACAAGAGGAACAAGGGAGAAAAAAACAAAGTAAAGGTAGAATGAGGATGATGAGGATGCTTGGGAGTTTTATGGTTTATATCATTGCCTTGTGTATAAAAATTTATAAATTTTGAGTTTATAACAAAAAGAAAGGAAAGAGAAGAGAAACAACAAGTAGGAAAAAGGAGAGTGGGAGGAGGAGGAGGAAGATTGGGACAAGCATTGATTACATTCATTCTTTGTTGGTTACGCATATGTAGGATGTACACATATATGGAAAAGTGTGTGTATAGTGTGTGTATGGTTGGACGTTGGACGGAAAAAATCATCAAGTTTATGGTAGACTTAAAATGTGTATTGTTGATAGCGAGTGTATGTGTATGTGTAGGTAGGATATTATATATTATGTTGTAGACAGTGCACGGCACAGCTACAGCTGAACCGGAGAGGAAGAAAGATAGATGGAAGGATAGAATATTGTGGTGTTTTTATGTTTTTACCTTGTACACTTATACGATATACCTTTTACGAGAGGAAAGCGGTAGTCAAGAAAGAAAAGAAAGAAAGGACGCTGAAAGTTTTTCAGAATGTCTAGGTATTGTGAGCGTTTTTTTTGCTATCGTAAGTTGATGATAGGAGAAAAGATGCGGAGTAGAACTATTATCAGACGGAGCTTTTCCCATTAACCTCTTTTGGAAGTTGATGTGAAAGAACGCTCATTCCTTCCTTCGCTCTCCTTCTCTTCCCTTCTTTCCTTGTTTTTCCTTTTAACTTTCACCTGAATTTTTGACGTAAGACCGAAACACATCACATCTTGAACCAAGCCAAACCAAACCAGACCAAACCAGACCAGACCAAGCCAAATCGTTCCTTCTTCTTCTTCCTGTTCTCTGTTGTCTTTTCTTTTCCTCTACACTCCAAACTCCAAACTCCAAGTCGAACTGGATTCAGGGAAACTCAATAAAAAATGCCCAGGCGTTTGACGTTTCTATGCCAACATGATGTACAGAGTACAGAGAGAGAATATACACATGTACACATGTATGTATAATGTATAGGGTTGAGTAGGAGTATCTGAGTATTTTTACCATTTACCATTTACACACGTGTAACTTGCATAACTTTGATACCGTCTTCTATATAATATTATTATAAAAGGTATAATAAACATATACTTTGATATAGGTGCACATTTAGTTTTTAACCTTGCTCTTACCAAGCATCAAGAATCAAGCATCAAACGTGCACCTATTCTTTCCTTTTTGTTCTCGACCTTCGTGGATATTCATACAAAGTTATAAAGTTATTCACATGGTGCAGAGTGCAGAGTGCACGGGATAAAATGGAAAGGAAAAGGAAGAGATGGTGCCAAAAACATTTTTACAATACAAAACTTTGCTCAAAGAAATATTCTTGATTTTATTACACGTTCAAGTGGAGCATATCATGGAAATATGTGTGTGTGTGTGTAGTGTTGGGATTTATTAATATTTTAATATTGATATTATAACACTGTCTTTTACATATGTACGTCATACATGATTCCACGTGGAAAATGGACAATGGATGTTGGATGTTGGGAGGATGTGCCATGTTTTATCTCTGAGTAAAAAAAATATGGACCTGAAATCTCTTGTAATGTAATTCCATGTAATTCTTGACCTTATTAATTTTCTCTATGAAAATGAAAGCACAAAAAATAAAAAGGTATGAAAAGGAGAAAGGAAAAGATAGGATGTGTTTTTTATATGTATGTGAAGGTATTTCTTGAGATTGGATTGAGGAGGGAGTTTTTTTTTGTTGAATTATACGCCGTTCTCGTTTATACTACTACATATACCGTCTGTGCTCTGTGTTTATAATATACGTATGCATTTGAAAGTAAAAGGAGATAAACGGCGTATAGACTATGGACAATCAGCAATGTATTTATGGAGCGTATCTGTAAGCACGGAAAGGGAGAAGCAGGGAAAAAATCTGATGCTGTTAGCGGCTAAGAGAGGAAAAGAAACAATATTTGCCATGAAACGATTACCAGTCGAATCCATCACTGTTTTCTCCTCTTACCTTTGAATTTTTCATTTCCCTTTCTCTTCATCGCCGTCTTCTTCTTCTTCTTCTTAATGCTGAAATCCATGTAGGGGCATGTGCAATGTGCATGTAGTAGTAGTATCAGACAACCCACGGAAAAGTCAGAAACAGACAGAAACACAAGTAAAATAGAAAGAGACGGAGTTGAGAGGACCCTTTTACATTACTCGAGAATGAAATGGAACTTGTTCTTCTTGATTTTCGTTTTAGTTTTCTTCATGAGAATCTATCTAACTGTAGTCTTTTGTTGATTGCCATAATAGGTGTCTGTCACTTTCCCCGTTTCCACTCTCAGCAAACATTGAACATTTCATGTTTTCTCCATCACATCACATTCTTTGACTTTTCCCGTACTAGACTTGACTCTATACTTGTACTCTTGATTTTCTCTCTCCCCTTTCCAATGATTCCCTCTTTTCTGTCTCTTTATCTTTCTATAGCTCTGCTTTCTTTTCTTTACGTTTTTTTGATTGATTGGATTTTTATTTTCAATGGACTTTGGACTCTAATGTAACCCATACCTTAAGAGAAAAAGAAAAAGACTTTGAGCGGGATGTTGAAAAAAGAAGAAGAAAGGAGCTTCTTTTGACTGATTCTCCATCTCCTTTCCACTCATGTTTGTAATCAGATGATGAATCTTTCCTCTGTAGACTCCACTTGTCATATTGGCTAATCATAATAATAGAAATTACCAAGGTTTTTCTTCTGCATCCCCATCAACCGGCAAAATTGACATGGATTATTAATATTATATTTTTACTCAGTTTTTTTTCGTCTTGGACTGTTTTTTTGTTTTGATTCTCAAGTTCCATCTTTTCCAGGGCTTTTACTATTTACTACCTCGTGTTTTTAACAACTCGTTGATGTTTACAAACTGCTTTTTCCTTTTCTTCCGTTCCTCAGAATCCAGAATCCAAAATCCAGAATCCCGAATACAGATTAAAGAACATCAAACAAAAATGGTTGATGATTATTTACGTCAAAATTGTAGGTGATTTCAACTCAATAAAATTAGTCGGTGTTTTTTTTGAGTGATGAGTGATGAGCAATTTTGTAAATTGTTCATTTATTTCTATATGTTTCCCCCTTCAATCCTCCCAATCTATTTCAATCCAATTCTTTTTTCGTTTTTAGGTTTGGATGATTTTTCATAGACTTGACTCATTAACTGCTGACTTTTGTTTTGTGGTAGTTGATTGAGAATTTTGAAAAATTTCAAGTTGTTCAAGTAAAATGATTGTATTGATGGCTCAAGAAATTGAATAAGACCTGAAGAAGAGCAAGAGTAAGTGAAGCTCCTCTTTAGTCGCCTTTTTAAGAACAGAAGGAGAAGACTGAAGATAAACGACGTTTAATTTAAAAAGTGAAAGTAAAGACGTTCATAAGTTAGTGTCTTTATAAAATAAGAAAAAGGTCAGAGCGGATAATATTGGCGACCAAGTCACTACTCATATTGAGAGAGAGAAGTGATGTGCCTATTATTCTTATTTTTTATTATGGCCAGTAATATATTGTACATGTTCATAATGGGAGGGATGGTAAGGCCGTGATCCAATAAGCTCTTGCTTTGAATTGAATTGAGAATCAAGTGATTGACTTTGACGTGTAGATGCAGTTTATTTCAAAAATGATTGCATAAAAGAGTAGTAGACGCCTCCATTTTTAAATTACAATGTTCCGATGAAATTTATAGTTATTATTATTATTTGGAGCAAGTCCACAGCCAGACTCGCACACCACCAACTCTATTTCCTTCCATCTCCGTCTTCTCTGTACATTCTGCATTCTGAATTCTCATGGTCTGGTGTTTCGGAGAAGAAAGAGAAGGAGGAGGAGGAGAACGCGGTGGTTGTGGGTTATAATATAATATATAATGGTGGGTCTGTGTATTCCTGGTTGACTATAAAAGAAAGGTTTATCGATGAAAGATATCGCAAATCAATTTTTGTGTTGTGTGTTTCAGCTGAGGAAGAAGGAGCTTCAGAGGACTTGACGTTCGAGCCAGAGGAGGAAGACGACCAAGGTAAGCGACGGCAGTAGCCGAGCTCAAATATTCTAGATTCTAGATGCTAGATTCTAGCTTGTGTGGAGTATGAATGAGGCTGTATGTTGTACATTGTACATGAATGGATGGGTGCATATAGCATACACACATAATGCATAATGCATAATACATAATACATATTGGAGATTAGAAGAATGAATATGAAGAAAGGAAGGAGAAAGAGATGAGGCTGAGCGAGCGAGACTGTCGTATGTCTATATCATGGTCGGTTTATTCAAGTATGATGTGGATAGAGAGAGAGAGAGAGAAAGTTGGAGGTAAAACTGTAGAGTGGAGTGGAGCTCGTTGTCTTCAATCAAGATCCATAAGTTATATCTAATAGTGTCTGGTATAGCTGGAATCTAGAGTCTAGAATCTATACGGAGAAAGGTAATGCCACCTTTTCAATGTAAGTATATAGACCAAAAAAGGAATATATTATATCATATTATGGGTATAAGCTCGAGGGAAAAGGAAAAAAATAGACTAAGAGAAAAAGAACAAAACATAGGAAAACGTGGAAGTATAATAATAATATGTACAGTGTACACGATACTGCAATCATCCTACATTCTACATTCCAGATTCCAGTGTCATGGATTTGTCCTTGTTTTTCTTGTATCTGTATCATCCATTTTCCATTTGATTGTATTGTATTGCGATGTACTGAAGAAAGAGAAGGTGCCGGATCCTACACATGACATGTGCATTGCTACATAATATTCGTTTATTTTTTAGGCTAAGGAAAGGAGAAAAGACAAAGACAATTCGTGATACGTGACATTGTATGTACAATACGTAATACGTAATATGCAGTATAGTCAATACAAGTCGAGATCCTAGATCCTAGACAACGTGTATGTGTCATTTATATGTGTTCCAAAGTAGACAGAATTTCGCAATATCATCAGCGATCCTCGTGTATTGTTTTTCTTGTTTTTTTTCTCTTCTGCTTCTCGTAGTCATCATCTTTGTATGTTTTCCCCCCTTTCCCTTTGTTTTGTACATTTGGAGACAGTGGAAGAGAGAGAAAGATGACTTTGAAGACAAAGAAAAAGAGGAAAAGAAATCTACTGTTTGTTATTTCCTATCGACTTGTTATTCCTCTTCTGTAAACAATATGTATCTTGTATTTATTTATTCATCTGTTTATTTCCTTTTTGAGAAAGATTTGCATTTTGCATCCTCGCGGGTTCCTTATCCACATCAAGACATTGTTTTTTCATTATATCTTGAATCTTGAGTAAAGGATCAATATGAATATGTACATATTACGTATGTATATATTGAGTTGTGATTTGTATTGTTAATTAGCTCAACACTCCACCCTCAGCAATGAGAATGAATTGCCGTCTTACTTGATGTGCTTTACTGATAATTGTCAGTCCAAGTCGTCATGCGAAAATGGGAACAGCAACGTGAATGGAGACAATACAAAGTATAATTGGAGCAGGGATTTGAATTTGAATTTGAATTGGATTCGGATTCGGAATGAAATTGTTCACTGTAAAGTGGGAGATGATAAAAAGGAATAGAATAATAATCCAACAAATCCGAATTATAATATGTACGATGTACGATGTTTGTGGGATCCATGGCGTTCTATTCCATATCTATCTCCGTGCGAATGCAAAGGGCAAGGACACGGTGTGTAGTGTACATAATAATAAGTGTGTGTGCTCCTCTAAATTTTTTTAACCCCGTCGCAAATAATGGATGTACAAATTTTCTATGGGGATTTCAATGTGATGGTAGGTTGATAGTTGAGAATCGGTCGTGCTTCTCCGTGTCGTTTGATCAGTGATAGGAGAAGGAAGAAGAGAAAGAGATATTTGGTTTGGTTAGGAGATATATTTCATGTATAGAAGGAGAAGGCGAAGGTACATAATAGTTTTGATATGCATGGAATCAAAATAGTCGTAGTCGTAGCAGTGGCGTTTCTAGTGGAAGGAACAACGGGCTAAATGAATGGATGAATCCAATGTGGCTTGATTCCAAAACGTTATTGAAATGATAACGACTTAATGGGAACACGTGCGAAAGTCAACCTAATGCGGCGATTCGGTTCGGAGATGAGGTAGAGAAAAGAAAGGACAGGAAAAAAGGGGATCTCTCTCCTCTCTTTCTTTCTCTGTCTCTCTCTCTCTCTCGTTTTTGATGGCGGACAAAACGAATCGCGGCAGGTAGCCCACTATGCCCCTATAGATAGTATATGGAGATATATATCCTGTATTGTCCATGCTCTATGCTAAAGGACTTGGAACATGAGGATATGAGGATTGGGGATGGATATATGTAATAGTACGGCTACCGTTACTACCGTAAACTTGGGATTCACTCAACTCAACTCACTCACTCACTCACGTTTACGATCACATCACGGGAAAAATGTCGAATGATTCAACATGATTCACGGGATTTGCGCACAATGAGCCAACTCATCTGGAATCTAGAATCTAGAATTGGGGGGAGTTGTTACTCCAACTTTATAAATGATGGAGAACCAGGAACAGAATAGAATAGAATAGAGCAGAACACACACACACATTTTCCATATCTATGTACACACACACACACGTACATTGTCTATAGAATAGAAAATAGAATAGACCATCCTGACTTTACTCACTCACTCACTCATTCATTTCTATTCTACGGTATATTTTCTGTTCCCCTCCACAGTCGTCCATCCATCCGCCGTCTCGTTCTCTGCTCGGTCATAACCACAGTAGAGTAGTAGTAGTCGTTGTTGTTCTCGGCCCGTGATTCGGACGAGACTGCTGGACCTTTTTTTTCGTTGAGCATTTTCCTGATATGTATACTCATGTTTTCTAGTGAAATATTTATTATTGCACATATATATAGAATGTACACGGAGATGTGGATGCATTGTTAGTGTTATTATTATTATTATTATTATCATGGTTCATGGAGAGAGATGGATGTATTGCGTAAATAACCATATGAATTATGATTGTAAAAGTTTCTCATCTCTACACTCTACACTCTACACTCTACATATACAAACTGTGTATTTTGTATAATCGTTCCACTTCCTGCGTATTCCCACTCTTGTTTTCTACGATTTATGACAGACAAGAGTCACCATTGTCATTGTCATCCACGAGAGTCATTTCACATTGGACATTTTGTGTTTCACATACATTTAATCTGTGTATGTATAAATATACAAACAGAAATACATGAATCCGGTGAATCCAGCATTATTCATTATTGAAAGTATGTAGTCTTTTAAACTGTGAGTGGAAAATAGAAAATGCATATTTAACTGGATTGGTGGAGAAAATATAAATTATAAATGTGCTTTTACAATTATTTTGGAGCATTAATTACTCTTATTGTGACCTTCTTTAGAAGCATTTTATTACTTCCACACAAAATAGATAAATGATGCTAAAGTGAAATGAAAAATGTACAGAGGAGCAGAGTAGATGGAGGACGGAAAGATTTAAGTCAAGTTCTTTTTGTACATATCATCTTGTTGACAATCAAAATGAGAAGAGAGAAAAGAAGAAGAGCCGAGTCAGGATTTCTCATCTTGTACTTTTTACCTTTTATACAAAAATCAACTCTGCAGTGTTCTATAGTTCCTGCGTGTATGAGTGTGTGTGTGCAGTTGACTGCTGTAAAATCTTCGACTCTGAATAAATTCAAAGAAACTACCTATGCACAAATTGTTCTTTGACTGCGTATGAGAAGGGATGTGTGTGTTTGTCTCTTTTGGCAAGTATTTGGAGAGGGAGGTTGATGTCTCGTCTCGCCGTGCGCGCCATTTAATCTTGCAGTTTAGATGTGAAGACTCTTTCTTTGAGCTTCCAACGGAGAGAGAATGGGAGAATGGGAAAGAAGAGGATCAAGTAGTTCTCTCTTCACTTCAACTTGGTTGATGATGATATGTTACAAATTTTTGATATGATGCATCTACAATCTACAATCTGCATGTTATACAACTACATGTTATACTGTAGTCACAGGAGTGAATGCTCATTCTGAGCTGGATCTGTTGAAAAGCTGGCTGGTTGATTGGTGTGTACACCTTGAAAATGCTGAATGTACAGAATCATCATCATCATTTATATATTTTGCGATGTGAGTAGTTTGAGGAGTAAGACAAGGAGGAGAAGAAGGAGAAAGAGGGAGGTAGAAAACGGGATGCGTCTCAAAGTGTAGAAATCCCAAAAGAGAAAAGTAGAAGGATAGATAATGATGATGGTCAAATGGCAGCCAGGTGCCTAAAATTAGAATAAGCTCATTTATTCCGACAGCAGCAAGGGAATTGAGCAGGAGCTTGTTAGTCATATTATATTATATCATACATACTCTTACATACTCTTACACATTCATTACATTACTGGAGCACTTTGAAACTGTTGTAGGAAGGAGTAGTGTGAAATGAAGGTAGTTTGTTTGTTGGAAATTAGTGGATATACATAGTGTATGTATGTGTGTAGGAAAAGGTGCTCTATCACCTACCTATCTCTCCCTTACCGTCCTTCCTCCATCCATTCATGTGTTCATGTATGGCAACTATGCAAATTACGATGCAACTGGGTACAGAAAGAATAGATGGATTTTCTGATGGAGATGAGAGCTCAAGTGGAGTTGAATATATTTTGTGTGTAGTGTGTAGATGTATAGAACAGAGAGAATGCATTATATTAGATTGTCTGTACAAGATATACAGTTGTATAGACGGATGTAGCAGAGGTGAAAGAAAAGATGTAAGGAAAATTTTACCTTGTTTGTTAAAGGGAAATCGAATGCTCAATGCTCACTCACCTCTCTCTATCTCTCTGAGGTTATGCATGTGATTGTACACATGGATATTAGATGTATGTAAAATGTGCAAAGTTTGTTGTTGAAAGGTATGGATGTATGTATGTATGTATGTATGATGTATGCATAGATAAAAGCTATATGGAGGAAAATCATAGGCTTTTTGTAACTTTTCTCCACTCAGCTATTTGCAAAAGTAATAAATGAAACGTTAATGGATTTAGTTGTATAAACACATGAAGGTTTTAGGCAAAACACATTCTCCTCCATTTACATAGTTTTTATACTTACTTTACATCTTGTTCGCTTCCCTTCCCTTTACAGCTCTTTCTTTTAGTTCAAAGAGTACTAGAACCAGAACCAGAACCAAAATCAGCAAAAGAGAAGAGAGAAAAACAAAAGCTCATACTACACATCACATGCATGAATACAAGAACTAATCTACACATGCACAATGTGCAAGTATAGTGTACATGTAGTGTGCAATAATACAACACTAGAGCTCTCGAGGTTTGAGTCATTTCGCAGCATGTCATGTGTTATATTATTATTACATCAGGAATCAAGATGCATATGCAGAATACATGAATACATGACAGGGAAGTGTGGAGAAAAAGAGAGAAAGATGCACAGAGATGCTTATTGTTTGGGAACCCAGAGGAAAATTTCAAACTCACTTGCACTTTGTAATTGGTTCCTGTGTTTCTTTACTAAATATTGAATGTGCATATATTTATTTATGCGTCTCATATTCGTCCATACTGCATAGTCCATACACAATACACAATACACACTTTACAGTAAATGTATGGGATTTTTATGACGTTTGAGTTGTTTTTATTGAAAAATGTGTAGTTTTACACTTGAATGCATTCATTTACATGAATATAATAAGAAGAGAAAACATGGAAATAAAATGAGGAGTGAAGTGAAAATCGGAGCAAGGGAAAGAGTAAAAAATTAAAATGGCAGATATACATGTGAGAATGAGAAAAGGGAGAATTTTACCTGTACGCGGATCAAATGATTATTATATTATGGTTGAGCATAAAATGGCGTGTCAGTGAGTGAGTGGAGTAGAACAGTAGAGAAGAGAGGATAGGTTATACGTAGAACATGCATGGAGTCGAGTAGAGTAGACAGCAGACATGAAGAGAGAGAGAGGAAGGAGGCAGAAATTCCCTGTGGTGCAGCTTTGCAGAAAAGCCTCATGAGAATTAATTAGCTCTAATTGATACCATTCATCTTCGTTACATAAAAATCTCTTTTTACCTCGTTCATTTTAACTCTGAGAGTTTGTAGGAGAACCTTCCATGAATATCCATGGTTCTATGTATCTATGTACGTGTGTGGAGTGTAGAGTATAGAGTATAGGGAAAACCAGAGAGAGGAAGGAAATCTTGTGTCTACACTAATCGTCACTTCTGTATGCCCAAAAAGATATGTATGGGATGTGATGAGTGTGTGTGTGTGGGGGGGTATATGGGAAATGTATATGGATAACTTTCGTCTTGTTCCATGAAAGCAAAAACTAGATTAAGGATTTATACATTTTACGGAGCCACTTGCAAGTTGGCATGAATTTGTGAATCGACTTTTCCCCGGAATAACATGCGTGTGTATCTGTGGAAGTGTGGAGTTTGGAGTTTGGAGTGAAGAGGTATGCATATAAAATGAATTGAATTGAAATTAAAGCGAGAGTGGAAGAAGGAAGGAAGGAAGAAGGTGGAAGTGGAAGGAGAGGCAGAGGTAGACAGAGGTAGGCATACGGTATTAGCGGATGGGTTGAAAGGTGCTCCTTCTCACTGGCACTGAATGAAAAGTGGAGAGATGGAGAGAAAAACATTTACTAAAGCCTCGTTCCTAAATTTAAAACAGCAGCTACACAGTTTTATACTGATTTCATTCTAAAGTGAACTCAACTGCTACTGCTGCTGCTGCTGGGATTGGAATGGAATGGAATCACATGGAATTTTCACAGTTCTAAAATTTGAATGGTATGCACGAGTAGCGAGAGAGAGAGAGAGAGAGAAATGTATGTGGAGTAGAGTACAGGGAAAAAAAGAAAGAGACCACAAACTAAGTGACACATATGTTTATATTAGAGTCAATACTGTAGTTTTGAGTATACAGAATGTTTCTTTCATGATTATTTGCATCCACATTTACATTTTGGAGGAGACGTGCATACATTTTTTTACCTATCGAGAAATTCAAGAATTCAACCGAGGAAACGTGAATGTGTTTGTATGTTCATGAGTGTGTGTGTGTGTGTGTGTGTGTGTGTTGAGGAATGAAGTAAGTAGGGATACATTGGAGCGAGGATTTTATTTTATTCCAGAAATATTAGACGGTTATAGGGACTTTTATGTGTGACTGTAAGTAAAACTTTTGAGAATGGATTGCCTTCACCCAGGAATAACTGCGTGTGTACGGTGTCTGTTTGTGTGTGTGTGTGTGTGAGTGTGTTTATATGGGATTCGGTTTCGTGTCGTTGCCTATACATACGGTATATTTGTTAGTTGTTTAAAAGAGGAAACATGGTCTCTGTCTTTGTGTTTTATTTCATGTACATAATATCCTTGTTTCAGTGTATTATCAAAAAATTCTATTTCTACTCTCGTGCTTCATCTCTTATCCCTTTTCTTCTCCTTTTTGTTCAATGTCTTGCTCTCTCTTCTTGTTTCCCTGTTTGTAAAGTTGAACAGAGTTTATGATGGCTGGTTACTGATTCTTTTCCTGCACCACACCAATAGGATATTACACACGTTGTTCACCAATATACAATCTACAACAGGAGCAGAAGAAGCAGAAGCAGGAGCAGAGTGAGCATCCTAAGACGAAGAAGAAGAGGAAGAGTGCAGAGTAGGTTCAAGAGATGGTTGGTTGGTACTCTTCCAAGGCGAGATAATATGTATGTGAATGGCTGTGACTGTGACTGTGTGAAGGCAGGGGAAAAAAGTTTTTGTCACTTCTCGTGCAAGTCTCAAAGGTGTTGATTTAGAATTCAGGTATTCTACGTGTTAGTAAAGATCTCTCCTCGACAAGTCTAGCGTCTATTTCCGTACTTTTTATAATCCTCTTTTGCCTCTACACATGCATTATTTTTCCACAAAACTTCTCCCTTCCTCTCGCTCTCTCAGTCTCTGTTTCAGTGTTTCAGTCTTCGTCCTCCTCCTTCCTTCCTTCTCTTTCTCTTCAGCCCTTTTACTCATTCTCCTTCTTTTTGAAACATTTCACAGACTCATAAAACAGTCCAATGAAAGAAACACTGTGGCCATTTATTCGCTTCTTCCCCCTTCCGTCCTCACTTTTTTCACACTAGTTTATTCCGTACTAGTTGTAGTACTCCAACATGACATTATTTCACATATTATTATGTCTACAGTCTACACTTTTATGCATATGTATATGAATACATGGAGGATTTTTATACCTGTAGTTAGGATATGGACTGGCAAAACCTGAGCATTGAGCAATGAGCACCCAGTTTATAAGTATTGGCAATATGCAACTATCCGTATAAGAATTTTATAATAATATTTTGTTCATCAGTGCAAATAATAATCAATAATAATATGCTCAGTTGTAGAAAATAGAAAAGGAAAGAGTCTGTTTAAGACAATGATAGTAATAGTAATATTGGGAATTGTAGAGACGGTGCAAAATAAAATGAGTAGGTATAGGACGGAAAGTAAGAAAGGGAGAAAGAGCAACATGTTTTTTAACCTGTAACCTATTAAGTAATATATTTGAAGACAGTAAGACAGTCTTCATCCAGCTGTGTAGTGATAGTGATGACGATAGAAGTTGGAGTTGAAAGTGCCGAGAGTTGAAATCCTTTTGCATTTATCATACAAATGACAAATGTCGTTAATGACTGTCGTCTATATATACACACGTCCATCACTTGAAATATGCCTCCACGTTGCACAAATTACAATCTTTCCCTTCTATCTTCACGTCTAAAGTTGTCAAGAGCTTTTTCTTTATTTATGTATGTATGGCGTCATGCATATCATTATCATTTAGAGATGTATTATGTCATTTGGTTTTTTCCAAGTAGTCTGCTTTTCTGTTCTGTTCTGTTCTCTGGTTGAGTTGAGTTTTGTAGTACTTTGTAGAATAGTAAGATGATGACGAAGGAATAATTGATGTTTAATCTAAAGACCAGGAAAGAATAAACATTCCCAGTCGTTTGCAATGAGTGTTGTACATTGTACACGTCTGTTTTATGAGTTATGTGAGATTGGCGTATTACTCAAGACTCAAGGTGGAAAATTGCACGACACAGTTTTCATGATGCATGGCAACATTAAATAAATAAATGTGCCTCTCACAAAATAGCATTCATTTTAAATTATCATGTAAATATTTCGTCCTCCTTACATCAAGATAAAAGAAGGTAATAATAATAAATAGTGTAATGGTAACATTAATAAATATAATATAAATAATAAATATGCATGGAATGGCCTTTATTTGTACTCTGGACTCTTCCACTTTGTTTTAGTTTCAAGTCGCGCTGCAAAAATTCCTCGAGTAAATTATGGATTCTTTCTTGTGCACTCAAGTCAAGTGATGTGAATACAAAGAATTTAATTACAGCTGATATTTAAAATAATTTTTTTATCAGTCACAAATTATAAATATCTACAGACGGCTGTTTGGTTGATGAGAGTTTTTGTTCTTTGAATATTATGCATTTGTATTTGTACTGGAATTGCAATTGGAATTAGCATGAGGCATAATTTACTTTTAAATATTTCAAACATTCCGAACTTGCATTCATTTTTAGGTGTTAATTGTTTATGTTAAACCTAAATGTTGATGTTGACATGAAAAATAGGATCGAGTTTAAATCAAGGATGACATTCTGATGGTGCTTACGAAAAGGGAACGCTTGTGCTTGGTGTTTAATGTATAATGTACAAACGAATGTGTCATCTTTGTAGATTTAGCAACTGAAATTTTTTTAGTCTGTCCTTCGGATTTATCAATTTATTTGACTGCATCTGTGGAATTTTTATAGCTAGAATAATTTTCAACGATGACAGTTGAAATGTTCATTTAAATGCTGATATTTGCGTAAATCTTTATTTTGCTTCTTCTTTTTGTTTTATTCCGCTTCTACTTTGATAATAAATTGTGTGTGTATTACTGATGCCTCTATTTTTGAGGAAATGCAAAGTAATTGAGTCAAAAATGTTTTAAAAAATAATTTTTTTGTGAGAAATAAGTCAGTTGACTCATTGTGACTGGAATATGCGATTTTTGTGACTAAAAGCAATCGAATTACATGGATTCTAAGATCCAGAATCGTAATTTTGGAGCTAACGTGAGTGGAAACGTGTAACAATTTCTACAATTTTGTTTCTCTTTTTGTTGTTACTGGTGAAAATCACTTGGTTTTTATTCATGATCAAGGATAACGCTTTGAGACTGTTGATCAGCAGAAAGAGTAAAGGCTGTTGGATACATTGACGGTGTAAAAGTGCATGGAAGAATTGTAACAGAGAGAAAGAGAGGCAAAGTTTTGTAGGTAACTGAATCTACGGTATCAAAATTATTATTATTATTATTACGATTATGGCGACAAGCATAAAAATAATTTACATTTGGTCGTACCTTGAGTTTACTCAACTTTTTGTGTGTAACTATGGCGTATGTATTTTTATTTGGATGTGGGTTTGGATATTGAATTGAAAAAGGGATTTTGGATTTGGATTTGCTTTTGTGTTGTCTGTTGCTGACTGGATTGTGCGTAACTTTACCTTGCTTTACTTTGTGAAGGTGAATGAAGCCATTTGGTTCATGTATTGTGTATTGAATGAATAGAGTAAACGCCCTGTGATAACATCATGTTATACAATATTCCGTAGTCTGTATCTCAAGTGTATGAGGGTAAATGAGGTTCACGAATGCTTGCTGAATACTGAATTCTGATGCTGGGGAAATTCATTCTCTCGCTCACTCGCTCACTCACTCTGAGAGTACTTTATTTCATGTTATTTTATTTTATTTGATATGTATTCCATTTTACATTTTACACACTCACATTCACGATTCAACAATTCAACAATTCAAATGCCTACTCGCCAAATCGGCTCAAATTACCAGGTGAAGGTAATTCAAACCTACCTGCATTTGCTCCTGTATCCTATTATGAAATAGATTTAACAGTATAAAGTATACAGTCCATTCTGTAAGAGTGAAGAGAGGAAAAATACAAAATACAAAATAGAAGCCTGCAAAACGAGGCGTTTTTCTGATGGCATTTCATTTTACAGTGAAAAAAAAATCATTCCCGCTATACAAATAATAATAATAGAAAATGGAGATCTCTTCTCTTACCTACTCAAACTTTTCAACACTTATCTAAGCCGTAGTATAAAATAAAATAAAATAAAATATAGAGAAAAAAGTGTCTACGGTCTAGACCGGGCTCCTTTATGTACTTGTATTATTGTCATGAGCATGAGCATGAACAGAGAGATCTTAACAAGATTTTTTTTATTCATGGACTGTACATTCCATTTTGTCTGGAAAGAAATATTATTTAAGTATGCAGCGGACACTTTAGTATTATCATTATTATTTGGAATTTGAATAGTAGAAGAGGAGAGAATGAATGTTTTAAATTTTGTAAATCAAAGTAAAACAATAAAAATTAATTTGGGAAAATTTTAGATTGGGTGGATCAGTCGTTGTCTGTGTACTTTGTAGTTTGTAGTTGTAATATGTTGTTTTTTATACATTTGGATTGTGAATGTAGATTTGTGTGATGTGTGTCAGTTTGAAAAGAACTACTTGAGCGTGTACATTATTATTTTTACCTCTTCTGGAGCCCGCTTAATATGTGCATGTATAGAAAATGGCAGTGTTTTTGTTCAGTGGATCCCATTCAACATTCAACATTCAACTACCCGTTCAAGTATCATTTTACTTGCTGGGTCCATAAAAATAACGTTAAATGGTTATCTTACCTTCCTCACTGCTGTTGCTGTTACATGTGCGTTCACTGTGTCTGTAGTTTTTAGACTGTAGACTCTAGACATAATTTTTTTTAACAAAAAAATTGTTTTTCTTTCTTTATCAGTGTGCTGTGATTGAAATACTTTCTCTATACTTTTTATGAATACGGTTGAATTTCATGGCCGTGTAGAGTGCAGAGTCTGCTGTTGTAAACATGAATATGGTTGATGAAGGGTATGTGTGATGTGTGATGTGCGGGTTGGAGTTGTGATGGTAGAGTAGAAACTGGAAACTGGCAAACGTTGCGATAATGTAATAGATGCACAATGTGCATAACATACAAGAGAAGGTGAACATTGAGCATGCACATGCTTTGGAATAACATAATTTAAAACAGTTTTATGATAAAACCTGGAATGAGCGTAGGACAGGATGGAATCAGATGAGATGAGATCAGATCAGGGTAGTCCACTAGCAAACGTACTTTATGGAAAGGAATTAAATGAGATGAGATGAATCGGGACGTGTGTATAAAGTTGGTGCAGATTCACTTCACTGCAGACCTGCCTCACAATCAGTGTGGATCACATATGTCCAAGTACTTGGCTGGTTGACTAGAGGGTTTCTCTCTACTCTCTACATATTCATGTATATGAATTGGAGAACATGTCGTTGTGTGGATCGTTGGAAAGAGAGAGAGAGAGAGGTAAAGCTACCTAGGAAATTAATTGGGATTGAAATAGTGTTTTCCCATGAGTAGAAAAGGTTGGAATTCATGATGTCCAGTGTCGTGGAAGAGGGATTACAAAAGATAGGCATCGAATGGTAAAAAGGGGGAGCCTGTTCACCGCCAGTCAGATGTGTGGCCATTGTACTCGCTCCTCTGTACTGTATGTTGATTCCATTTAACAGTCCCGTTCAATGAATCCAGATTCAACCATCATCCTTGTATCTGTATTATGTTATGTATTACATGTATTGGATACACATTCATTGTACTGTGGTCTGTCTTCCCTCTGCCGTTGGATGAAATGAGTGTACGTAAGTCGGGTGACCACCGTAGATAAACATTTTGTAATTACGTTTATTTAGGAATTGCGTCTCCTCTACATTTTACATTCCACGTTCTCCATGTTCTCTCTACTGTTTTTCTCATTTTCTCTCGACCTTCTTGTCTTGTTCCTTGAGGTAGGAATTTTATAGAGTGGAGGATGGATGAGTATATGACCGAAGTGGAAAGAGTATTGACCATGTTACGAGATAAATACTAAATACAAAGAGAATGGAAAAAACTGTGACTTGATGTAGTCCATAGTTCGTAGTTCGTAGTGAATGTAGGCAAGTCTCTGCCGATTCTGGGCTTTCTGTTCTCGGTCATTAGCATGAGAAGAAGGGATTGTGTGCAGAACTGGATCAGGAGAGGAAAGAGGAGGCTGAGGAGTTGACTCTTGGATTTCGGTACTCGGTATCGAATGCCACGGAGAGATTTTGTTTTATTATATCAAATATTATAGGTATACACTTGCTGTATTGTAGGAATAGGATAAAATATCAGATACAAGGTTGACTTGGGAGTTTAATTTTCATACTTAAGCTGTCTTACATTCAATGAGTCGAGGAGCATTACATACGTAAGCATACAGTTGATTTTCCACTCTTGGCTACTCCATCTACTACATGATAAGCGGATATATTATATCGTACAGAGTTTGGAGTTTGGAGTTTGGAGGATAGGAAAAGAGTGAGTAGAGCGGAAATACGTGAATGAAACAGGGAGGGATGAGTGGAGAGAGATAGTTGTGGAAAGTGGATTGCTTATTTTCTGAACAGAGAGTGAGAGAGAAAGAGAAAGAGGAAGGTATCCTGAACATGAAGAGAGACCATCAATCCTCATTGAAGCCAACGAGATCCATTTTGCTGAATTATTTAGGCCTGTCGTTTAATCCATTCTATCGTCTCAAACTAGATGAAATGAACCACTTCTCTTAAATGTTACAACTACTCCTCAACCACTTCTTTTCCAACAAAACACGGGAAAAAAACCTCAGCTAAGATCCCCGTTTCTTATCCTTTATATTTTCAATGTAGACTAACAAGTATAATACACCTTTCTTTTTTTCATGATGATACAGCCTAAAATCTAGGATCTAAAATCTCCTGCTTATATTCTTATAAGTGACCTCTCCTTTCTCTATATTTGATAAGGGATAAGGGAAACCTAAAAATTGTCTAATAGATTATTCAATTGGAAATGAGGTTGAAAGATTTGTTAATTGTGTATACTATTTTTTGATAGTTGTATGACGTCAGCAATTTAATTAATATATTTTGTAATGACATTTTTGTCTCCTGCGGAGTTAATCTTGATGTTGAAAAGTTGAAATTCTGGCAAAATATAATTCTAGATTCTAGATTCTAGATTCTAGTGTAATTGAATTTAGAGAATTGTTCGAGGTACAAGGAAATCAAGGAGAATCTTCATTAGACAGTTCATTTACTTTTCATTAGGAGTAAATGCAGCATGACAAATGTGTGTGTAGTGTGTGTAGAGGGAGAAATTTGGATCATACGGTTCCAATTTGTCGTCGTCTGTTTAAAGTACACGTGTAGGCTATACACGCTACACTTTGCATATCCTACCTTCACATTTACGTGGATGTGTGTGAAAAAAGTGAAGTTGAAGGTAAAAAGTAAAAAGTTGAGAAGGAGGATGATTGTACACTGTACAAAAAGGATAGTACTGTCGGAAATATAATAATACTTGCGAGGAGAGGACGGAGAGGAGGAAGAGCACTTGAATTTACATTTTTTTGTATTTTCCATCCTCCTGTGTAAATCTATTCTGCTTGGATTTTCCTTTGTTTTGTTGATAGGAGAGAAGAGGGACGGTGCACGGGAAAGGTTGGATTTGAATTTGAATTTGGATTTAGATTATGTTCCCAAGAGACATTTTACATGCAGAGAGATTGAACATGAAAACAAACATGCAGATGGATAGATAGTTTGCATTTCTTACAATTATGCTCGACGTAATTTTTCTTAATTGGATCTCCAGAAAGGAAAAAGGGAAGAGGGAAGCAACATGTGTAATATTTGAGAGAATCTTTTCCCGTGTTGTGTTAGTTCAAAATTCAAAACTCGGAACTCGGTACAGTTTTGAGTTTTGAGTTTTGGATATTGGATAAATGGCGTTGGTTGTGGCGGTTTGTTGTTATTTCTCGTAGGTCGTATCTCGTGCTCTGGATCTAGATTCTAGAATCTGCATCTCTAGTTCTCTGGTGTGGATAAAACAAGATGTACAATTAAACGTGGATGTGAACAAACTGCGTATTGTATTCTATATTGTACATAAATGCAGTAATATCTGGATGTGTTGTTATTATACACTACACACTAGACACAGTCAGTTTGTCATATATTCAGAGATGTAAGTGCGTCATGTAATGTCGTACATAAGGCATAATGGAAGATGTAGTGAATATTTACACATACAGTCCATCAGGCACACTTTTCATTTATGAATTAGACATGTGTATTTATGTACATTTATGAGAGAGAGACAAAGAGAGTGAGTAAACCCTCGAGAGAGAAAGATGCAGTAAAAGTGTGCAGAATGGCTGGATGGTCCTTGTGCTTGTATGTTGTATGTGGACGGAGGGGACTTTGATTATTGTTGATCGGAGACGAGATTTCATATCATGTTTGAATGTCTGCAATTGATGTCCTAACTTGATAGAACAGAATCTAGAATCTAGGATCCAGAATGAAGAAAAAACGTAGGGATTTATATTTATATATTATAACATATAAGTTATTCCAGCCATTATTGAAATTGTTGGTTGTTGGTTCACATCGGATTGAATTTTGTACTCTGTATAAAATCTACCTTTATCTCTACCTGCTTCTCTCCTTTAGGATTTCTGAGGTCCCATTTCTAATGTGGCCTGGACTTGGTTAAACAGAGGTTCTTTGCGTATTTATTGTAATACTCAAGTTGGCTGAGTACTGAGAGTGAGAGTGCCGATGGCACTAGACTCTAAACTATAGACTAGTTGGCTGTTTGTACAATGTGTATATGTACTTGTTCCCATGGCATTGCTATATTCCAACGACAACGACAAGCACAGCGACAACAACAACAACAACCGACTACTAAACAATTCTTTTTGTTCTGTTTTATGAGAGAAATGGGCACGTGCATCATCATCATCATCAGCAACATCAGCATCAGCATCATGATCAAGGTCTATATATTTGGTTTACCTAGAGAGATGATGATGACAAAATCGAAAATCTCGAATCTCGAAACACATCAAATTTTCCCTCACTCACTCACCCTGTCATTTTACTTGTTCTACTTCACTTCACCCTTAGTTTTTACAAGTCTCTCTCGCTCTTTCTTTCTCCACGACAATGTATTTGTACTTTATTGCCTTGGGGACTCATTTCAGTAAATATTAACCTGAAATGCTCTCCCATTTGGTCCTCTGCTTTTTCTGCCTGCTCTCCGCCTCTTCCTCTTTTCCACTCTATCCGATTCTCCTGGTTCAAGAACCATGGGAATGAAATGAAATGGGAATAATCAAGTAGGAAACATTTTCTCTCTATCTTTATTTTTTTCCCAACCTTGACAGATGGAAATCTCTCTGTGTCCCAAATGATACGCTGTACTCTGTACTTTGTATTTTGTTATTCGTTATCTTTGATATCGTAATTGCTTTAAAAAGGGACACACACACACACACATTTATTGCAGAACGGTTTTGTGTACCTATCGGTCTTTGGAAGTACAAAGTACAGACGTGACATGTGAACTGAGTCAGTATTACGACTAAATTTAGTTTTAAGCACATTTCAAGTGCAATCTCTCCATAGTTTCAATTATTTTATGGCTACAAAGTTTTATTTTGTTTGTAAAAGGGAATTTAGTAAATAGTAAATTGTTGTTGCAAAAATGGGCTGTTTTTTTGTTTTCTCGTGATGTACGTCGAATACTTTTTTGATTTTCCCTTGGATTTCGATTTCGATTTGTATTGAATTTCATTGGTTTAGAATTTCGGAATCGGAAACTGGTGGGATTAAAAAATCTCAGAGCTGTTCACTGTTCAGTGTTGAGGATGGTTGATTGAGTAGTTGCAAGTTTGGAAGTGAGACATAAACTTGATTTTTTTAATCAAAGCAAAATGATTACCGTTCAAACATGTAATAAAGGGTGAAAGAGAGAGAGAGAGAGAGATGGAAAACCTTGAAAAGTTGCAGTTGTTGCACGATAAAGAAAGAATGGATCATTTCAGAGGGTGTTAATTCAAATCCAAAATGGCAGGCCAGCAGGGAGACAGACAGACAGGGCAAGGGAAGGAGGAAAAGATAGATAGGTGGAGATGTGGAGATAGCGAGAAGTTGCCGATTGCAACACTTTGATTTTCTTCCCGCTCAATGTTCAATCTATCATGGCTTGACAGTTCAAAGTTCAATCAAGATCATTGTACAAGTTAATACCAACTCCCTCGTGTTTGATGATTGTACATTCTAAATTGTACATTGTATCCAGTAAACACTGACTACCAAATGGAAAGTGTATAAAACTACTTGGAAATTAGAGGCTAGAGGCTAGTTGAAAACTTGTAGTTGGTCATTATAATTATTACCACTAACTAAAATTTTGTAAGTTGACGCGATACATAAAAAACCAACCATTTTATTTTTTTCAAACAATAGCAAATTAATATTAAAAACATGAAATTATAAACCGCTACGGGATTTTCTTTTATTAGTAAACATTTTAAATAATAATATAAAATACAATGAATTAAAATGTGAAACATAAATACGGATTTGATAGTCTTCCGTAACATGTAATTATGTATTAACGACCATGTTAAAATTTTGTACGACTCGTAATTTTATTTCCCACACGTTACGAGTTTGGAATTTGGAATTTGGAACCTTGCACAGATTATCATCATGATCATCACTTAATCTGTTTCGTAGTTTCTTTATATCACAGTTTGAGGTAGTTGTTAGTGAAAGGTTTGAAAATTGAAAAATGCTGTCGAGTACCTTGGAATACGTGTAAAGTGTAAAGTAGAAACTGAATCGCGGATCGAGTCGAGGAGCAGAACAGAGAGTGGATTTTTATTTTTGGCGAGTGTACAAGAATGCAATCAAAAAGTATCCGACATTAAACACACAATATCAAAACAACCAACGGACTTGAAAATCCTGAAGGATTTTACATTTTAAATTTTACCCTACCTTTTTTTACCTCTCCTTCCGCGTACATTTTCTTTTTTCTTGTAGAATAATAACAAAATGAGAATTGATAAGATGTGATTCCTCGAGTTTCGAGGAATCGAGATTCAAGATTCGAGATGGTAAATATTGCATGGGGAGTGCATACCTGTTATTCCTGATTTTATTATATAATATGTGTATGAGAAGTGGAAAGTTGAGACTACTTAATTTTCCGATTGTGAGAAAAATCTGAATAAAAGGAGGATGTGGAAAAAACAAAGTTGGATACGAGAAGATGGAAAATATCTATGCGAATGTGAATGTGGGAATGGGAGAGATACGGAGCGAGTGTAATATTTTTATGTAGATGTTGGAAGCGGAGAAAAAGGAGAAACGGAGAACGGAAAGTCAAATCAAAGTCAAGGAGAGAGTAAAGTGCATGTTTATTATTGCAAGTGGAATATATGGATAGAATCAAATGGATTTTTGTAGTATGTTTGAGAGGAGGAAGAATAAATAGAGTAAGTGAGTGAATGAGCGAGTGAGTGAGCGAAGGAGCGAAGGAGCGAGGAGAATGAAGAATGGAGAGTGGAGATAGGTGGGAGGACTGGATTTTATTTAAAGGTAGAAATGAGTTTGTAGACAGAAGGAAAGAGAGAGAGAGAGAAGGAGAGAAAGACAGGGAGACAGGGAGGGACTAAGAGAGTTCGACAGAGAAGACGAAGAAGATAAAGTATTAGAGGAAAGAGGAAAAAGTAGTGTGTGTGTGTGTGTGTGGGGCTAAGTGATAGTGTGAGTGTTTGTAGGCTTAGTTAGTTGAGGAAAAAGTTACGTAAGAGCAAAAAAAGCAAAAGTAAGAGCTGATGAGACGAGGGAAAGAGAGAGAGAGAGAGATGCTCTCAAAATGCCTTTTAGTTACAAGATGCTTACAATGTAATTATTCCTTGATAATGGGGTCGTATATGCTTGTACTTGTACTTGTTTTGTTTTGTTACTGTGTGTTACGTATGAAATCTACGTGTGTTTGCGAGATCCAAAATCCATAACAAGTATAAAGTACATCCATCTACCTATCTACCTCTGTCTCTCTGTCTCTCTGTATCTGCACAACAAGTATGGATTCGGTATACGTTATATGGCCACACTGTGCTCGTCCTGTAGATGCAAAAGCAAAAGTCTCGAGTCTTGAGTCTTGAGATTTGGACTGGGTGTAGGGAAAAGGAAAAGTGAAGAGAGAAGAGAGAAGAAGCTTGTAGAACAAGTTGCGAGTGCATATTTCAAAGCAAGAGGTTTCACATGCTCGTATAAAAAGAGTTTACGATTTCTCCGTAAGAATTTTTATGATTCTTGTTTTCTGTTGATTACTGTGTGATATAGAATTTTATTTGCTGGTCCCTGTTCGCACTTTTCTCATGAGCATGTACAATGTACAACGTTGAATGTAGATGCATGTGTCTACGTGTTTTCTCCCGTGCAAGTTGTTCCACCGTCTCGTCTCACAAGTTGTCAGTGCAGTGTAAAGGAGAAACCGCTTCGGGATGTTCTTGGCAAATAAATATAGGTACATGATCTTGTTCATTTTATTTACACGGGTTGCACGGGCTTCACCGTCCTCTCTTTTCATTCAGCGATAAGGAGCAGAAGCAGAGAGTGACAAGTTTTTAGGAAAGATATCATGTCTTTTTATGGTGGATGACTTCTTGTTTCTACACCTGTGCAGCTTGTATGTAGCATGCATGGAGGAAGGAGCATAAACTAGTTGGGAAGGATGAGGGAGGTAAAAACATGCTATAGGAACCATATCTTTTACAACGGAGAATCACAGTACATTTAAGTATATGTTTCTGTATACTGGAGCTTGTATGTATTTCATTTCCCTTGAATGCTGTAGATTTTAGTGTAGGTAGGTTGTGGGGAGTTGGAAGAAAGGGAAGAAGGGAATGGTCAGGAAATTCAGAAAAATTTTATACAAGCATGTACAGCTACATGGAGTGACTTGTAAAAGATAGTAAAAGTTCTAAACTTGTAAATCTCTGCGGTCACCGTCAAACCAAACCAAACCAAAGCAGAGGAATAGTAATAATAATGATAATCCATATTTCCTTGGGTGTCCACTGACTTTTTCCCTCTCTCTCTCTCTCTCGGTTTGTCGGTGTAAGATATGTGAAAGTGGAATTTTGTGGGAGAGAAGGAGACAGAGAAAGAGAGGATGCACACATATGCTCCGGCTGTGTGTGTGTGGGAATATGAAAGTCATTTTACGATCGCTCAAGACTTTTTTGGCAGACAAAATGAAGCCAGCGGTCAAGCCATCAAAAACCTTTCGTACAGTTCCAGTCAGATTTTGCGTGTGTCCATCATTTTTTGGAAGGGAGAGAGAGGCAGAGAGAGAAAGCTGGTGGGGACACACAGAGACACAGAGACAAAGACAATTCGATTCTTGAACTATTACTTGTGCGGCGGCACTCCTCTCTTTTTGAGTATTCTGCGTCTCTGCGGTTGTGTGGTACCTTTCAGTTATTTTATATTGGAATCCATATCAAGAGGAAATACATATTAGGGAAAGAGACAGAGAAATGGAAGAGGATAGGAAGGGAAAAGGGATGACTTGTAAAGGAAATGACAAAGACAGCGGCAGAAAAGTGTAGCATATGGTAGTTTGTTCGTCTTCCCCGTCCAAATTTTCATATTCACCATCATTTTTTCTTTCTCTTGCGTCGCTTCTGCTCCAAGATTCTTGTGGCTCTTGGACTTGTTTTCCGTCTGTGAAAAATACAAATCTCTCGGATGTTATTTCTTTGTGGCGAATCTTGATAGTGGTTCATGACACTGGGTGATTTGATTCTTCATCCACCGACTGACCGTCTGTCAGAAGGTAATTTTCTTTGCTCTCTCTCTAACCCTGTCCATCGCCCATCCAACCGACCGTCTATATATATTCCTCCACAACCACAAATCGACTTGGCAGACATGGAATTTCCACATGGAAATTTATATATGTATATATAAATTCATATACACGAAACGGAGGAAGGAAGGATCGAGGAATGGAAAAACCAATCTACCTTTTTCCAATTTTTCTCCTATTTTTCCTTTCTTTCAATTCTTCAATCTTATTTGAATTTGTATGCTGGTTGTAGTCACCATTCCGTTCTATTTTCCGTTCTCCTCTTGCGTATATTTCCGTCCGTCCTCAGTCCTCAGCTGGCCAGATAAATGAGATCTGGTCATGTAATCTAAGTAATGTCCATCCGTCTCTATCAAACCGAAGGAGAGCGAGGAGCAGGAACTGTTTCAACGTTTCAACTGTTTGGACTTTCATTTCATAAAATTTTCAAAGTCATCACCATCATCAGCAGCATCCTCATTCTCATCGTCATGGTCATCGTCAACTCTAATGCTGCTCCTCCGTGTGTCTTCTTTCTTCCTATCTCGAATCTCGAGTCTTGAGCCACATATTCATTCGACTCATCATAATACTGGGAACGAGTCTCATGTATATTTGACGTATTTGTCAAAAAGAAGTCATTCGCAAGCAGAATTGTATATTTTTATTGCCCTTTTTTCCATTTTTCCTCTCTTCACTTTTCCCTCGGTCCTAATGCCTGTAATTTAAGTTTTGTAGATTGAGGAAAAAATCTACATCAAAAATATAAGGAGAAACGAGCTTTTATGATGGAAAATGGACGTATTATGATTTATATTGGACATTTTTTGACTGTTGAAAATTGTTTTTATTTGATATTTGATGGCGAAGGAAAGAAATGTGACATGTTGAATATATTTGCCGTTATGTTATTTAATTCAAATTCGAATTCGAGGAGAATTTGAAGATGGAATACAAATGATAGAAACGTCCAGAGTCACCATTTTCAACTTTTCAACTTTGATTGCACGTCCTGAGCCAGAAACATTAAGCATCAGGAGGAAGAATCACGGATGAAGAATGGGTTTGAATTTGAATAGGATTATATGATTTCCTTGCGGTATTTTAGAGTAATTTGTGCAGTGATTTAAAACTGTTGTGATTTTCTTGGATTATAAAATGGAGTAGAAATTACGGAAGATGGAACGAGAAAAGGTGAAAGTGGAGGAGAGGAGAAGGTGAACTATCTGTGAGGGAAGATTGATGGATAGATAAATTATAGATGAATGAATGAGACCTGGCTTCTCATGAGTATTGAGTATAGACAGAAGGTAGAAGGTAGAGTGAAAGAGGGAAATGGGAAATCTAAAACACTTTTTAATGGAGACCAGATTCCAGATTGAGACTAAAGACTAAAGTGCTTGTGTCATTTTGGGAAAAGGAGAAAATATCTACCTCAGTCAGTCGTTTTATCAGATAGGTTGGTGAAAGTGAAGTGGAGAAGCAAGGGAAGAGTTGAGTGGGACTCGTACGAAAGAATGAATGAATGAATGAATCTCTGAGAGGCTGAGGAGAATGGAAAAGCAGAAAAAAGGGTAGACGTGAAATGGAATGAAATACTACATAAATAGCGATTTAGACCTCACCTGGTTTTCTTCCCACACACATGGATTTTAGATTTTGGATTTTAGATTCTCTCCCCTCCATCCTCTAAACTCTAAACTCTAAACTTGCTTAATTCTTCATACTTTCCCTTTTTATTTGGAACCAGTTTTCATTTTCCTGCATCTTGTACGGATACAGTAGAACGTGTGTAAAAGTATTATTTTATTATTTTGAAAATAATCCTGTGTCAAGCCTTTGTGGAATCTGAGTCGTCAATACAAAAAGGGCATTGTATAATGATGATGGTGAAGGATGTCATATTTAAGGTGGAGATTGTAGCATGTAGCTCGTGTGTTGTGGTCGTGTGTCAGAGGACAACATACAGAGAGAGAGAGAGAGAGGGAGAGAGAGAGAGAGAGAGAAATGATTCGTATTGACATGTCTAGATTCTAGCTTTTGGATTCTAGACTATTTTGGTGAAATTGATATGATATTGGTAGTTGAAATGACATTAACTCTTGGTTTTTGATGAAGGGTAAAAAATAATATAATAATAAATACTTTTTGACTCTCCATTGGTTGACCAGAAAAAGAAAAGACATGTAGTTTTTGTGTGTGGTTGGAACTTGGAGGAGGAAAAGACTGCAAATAATACGATACACATTTCACGGATTTGTACAGTGTAGAGTGTAGAGATGGGGACAAAGTATGATATGGAATGTGTACATTGTACATGCACATTGTGCACTCCATATGGACTCAAGCACTTGTCCTTGTGAACATTAGACGTTGGTTTGGATGTTGAGCAGCAGTAGTAGTAATTTGAGGTTCTATTACAGTAAAAGTCTTTTGGTATTAATGTTACTCTTCTCTCTCTCTCTTTGCTTTCTTTCCTTTTTCCTGTGGCTCTGTAGGAGTTGTTCTAATTGTCCATTTTCATTGGCTTGTTTGCAGAGCGTGAGTCGTTTTTGTCGTAAAAGCCAGGTGACACACAACCCTAACTCAATATTTACCGTAAGATTTAGGCTTAGACAAAACTGGATGACTACTTTTCCTGGCCTCGGTGGATGACTGACCGTCGGCTACGGTTCTGATGACAGACAGAATGGTCGCTCAGGCAGAGTAGAGAGTTTAGAGTAGAGAACACACATTCAATACCTTTGCTCAGTGCATGTTCAATGGTCAAAGTACAAAGTACATGGAAGAGTACACATGATATGGGAAAAGAGAAAGAAAGAAAGATGAAACCGACTGTTTGTGGTACTACTTACTCTTGTTTGTATGTAATTGTGTTGCATGAGACTTTTGGCCCCGAGTAATTTATTGGTGAGTGGAAAAACAAGAAAGAAAGAAAGAAAGAAAGAAAGAAGGAATTAGAGAGAGAGAGAAATGGAGAGCGATGAAAAGAAGAGAACAAAGAGGAGGAGGAAATGGATGGAAAGATGGATAAAATATCAGCGTATCTAGTATCTACCTGCGTTTGCGTGGCCTCTGCATGCTGAAATATTCCAACATTTGGATTCATGTGAAATATTGGTGTACAGTGTGTAGTGTGTATATTATTATGCACATAATGCAATGCTGTGCTGCTGTGTAGTGATTTACGTAGTAGAGAAGGTACGTTGATGATGATCATGTTCCATTTCACCGGAACCTTGCCAAAAAGATATGGAAACTGGATTTTATGAAAGAGTTGGTGAGAGTGGAAGAGAGAGAAAGGGGAATAATATCTTAATTTCCTTTGCTACGGAGCCAAGTTATTCTGACCTATTTTTAATGCCAATCTCTCTCTCTCTGTCTCTTGCTCTCTCTCTGCTTCATAACTATAATATAATATAATATCAAAGGTACAGTGTACAGAGTGCACGGTGTACCGTCGTAGTCAGTCCAATCCAATCCAATTCAAAGCAATCCAATAAATAAATGAAAATGAAAACTATCAAGAAGAAATAGAAATATAGGGAATACTGTGTGAAATGGTGATAGGAAAGCAACTCTATTTATACACAGGTATGTGTTATACACGTACGTAGGATGTATAGTTATTATAACTGTTATGTTTGTTCCTTTCCTACGTGAATTATGTGGATTGAATAAAATGGGATAGGAATTTCATCCTGCAAAATATGTATGATGATGGTGCTGGTGCTGATGAAAGGTGGACGGTGAATTACCTGACTGACTTAAATCTAGCGATAAATGGCAGGGAATAGAAAAGTTGTGTGTTGTATAGGAAGATTATTGCCAGATTCCTGGATTGAAATGGGCAAATAAATACGTACAGTCATCCATCCATCCATCTGCACTATGCGTATACTATACGTGCACTGTACAGACTACAGACTACAGACTTACGCCAAAGAGAAGAGAGCTTTTGGATTTAGAAAAAGGAAAGGTTGAATGTATATTGTGCATTGACTGCAGACTAGGAGAAAAGAGAGTTCATGTACATAAATTGACATGATGAAAGAGATCTAGACTCTAGAGCTTAAGCCTTTTCTCTACGTATTCAGTTTATGTTCCCTCTATGTTCTATGTGTGGTGCAGTTCGAGATATGTATTTATGTGTATTTATGTATACATAAAACGAGAGAGAGAGAGAGAGAGAGAGAGGAGCAAGCACCTGGTTCTGTATCCAGGTTCTCTGTTTCAATCGAGCGGAAAGACGTACTATGATCATCCGCTCACAGTTTGCAATAAAGTGAGCAGTTCCAAAAATAAAGTGTACCGCTTCCCTTCTCTTCTCTTCCTCGTTCAATCGCCCGCTCACTCGCTTTTCTATAGATGAATCTTCTCCCTCTTTCTCTCTATTTTGCCTTCTCTGTGGACTACGACAGATTCATTCATCCCATCTGTACATTTTCACCCTTATTATTTTCACTATTATTATTATTATTATTATTATCATCAGGAAAGCAACATGAAAAGTCATTCTCACTCAAGTCTGCTCCACGTACAAAATCCAACTAAATGACTCGTTGTTGAGGCGAAGAGCGAAAAAGCTTTTGTGAAATCGTTAAATATGAATTAAGCCCGAATAGAATTTCAAATCGATCCATTATGTATACTTCCGCTTATTTTATTACTATGGATTTGAAAAACTCTGGTTTTTATTTTTAACCGTTTATTGTTCAACTTGTGTAATCTCACAGGTTTTCATATTTAAAAAATATACATAATACAATAGTAACTATGAAAATTGAAATGGAACTAAAGTGAGAGAACATCAAGAATCAAGAGTTGTGTGTGTGTGTGTGAGTGCTTGTTTATGTACAGAGGAAATACCTTGGTTTCAATTAATCTAGTTGCTAATTTAATTAGTCATTCATGTTAAATTGGGAACATTTCCTTGTTGAAATAATAAAAGGAAATTAAAATTAGTACATGTGGTTAATTGAATGGAGCGAGAGGAAGAACCAGAGCAAGAGTTTGTTGACTAAGATTTTAGTACAGGTTCAAAGTCAGAGGCACGTTGCTCAAGTATTCGAGTATTCGAATGTTCAAGGGGAACTGTAATGCAATTTGCAAGTCACATCTCATTTCGTTTCATTTCATCTCATGTGCAAGAACATGAAAACAAGAACGAGTCTGTCATCTAGATTCTACATTCTAGATTCCAGATACATAAATTGTTGTAGTGTGGAAATGTCTTTGCTCTTTTTCTCTTCATCTCATTTTCATTATCTCTGATGTGTAATGTTCAATGTGTGATGTGTCTCTTAATGAGAAGCTCGTGGATTTGAAAAAAATCAGTGGAATTGTTATAAGATCAATGGGGTAAATCTAATAGAATCTAATAGAAAATTAAAAGGACAACGGCCTTTGTGCACTTGTGAATTTCCTTGTTTTTTTTAAAGGATCTCTTGAAAAATGTAATTACATGGCTAATGTACAATATTTCCAAATGCCATAAAATTGTGTAGTGTAATGACAGGTTTTTTTCTGGGTTGGATGATGTGGGAAAGAGTAACAGTAATTCATTGTGCGTCTAGATTCTAGATTCTAGATTCTAGATCTGTTGGTGTAGATAATTTGATAAGATTAAAGATTTTCTAGGTATAAAATTTGACAACTTCATTCTTCATTCATTCGTTCATTCATACAGTAGTAACTAGTAGTCATCCTGATAAAATCAACCTTTCTCTTTCACATGATCCTAAAGTATGTATGCGAACATGAGGAAAAGAGTATGAGACATGACACAGGACCGCGTGTAAAAAAGGCACATTTGTCGGTGTACTATGAATAATATTCTTTGTGCATGTTACATTTACCAAGTAGCTTTTGGTTGTGAAAGTGCATTAAAAAAAACAGAAACTGTCTCACTCCCGACTCTAGACTCTAGACTCTAGACCATGAAATAATGCGCCGTGCTCCAACATGAATAAATAAAAAAGAGGAAACGTAAGATGCATTAAATTTTAGGTCCAGGTGTGCGTCGCATTAGCCAGATATTTGAGAAGAGCGTTGATTTGAGTGGAGTCGAGTTGAGCTGAGCTGAGCTGAGTTGAGTGTGGAACAATCTCAATGGTTCTTAGTTTGCACCATGTCTTGTATCCTCTCCTTTTTGGCAGTCAGTTCACCGACCAGAGCATGATATTGAATGAAGACGAAACAAAATCAAAATTGCGATCCTCAATTTTGGTAGTCAACGAGAAAGAGGTTGTTGTGACTCGCAAGCTTGAAAAATAGGTAAATGAAAAATAGGGAAAGGAGGTGAGAAAAGCAGAGGATGAAGAGGACTTGAATGTGGAATGAAATGGGATGTCATCGAGCTCTTTGTCTTCGTCATGTTTGAATGCAACTCTGTTAGCATCCTCACTTTTCTCGAGGTATATTTCCGTTCCTTTCCGCTGTCAGCATCATCATGATTTTATTCTTGGTGTTTCTCTCTTTTGCTTTCTCGAGTCGCGGAGTCACACCTGACACATGTGTTTGAATTTATGATTCCTGCAGTTTATACGTGTTAGGCGAGTGATGAAATTGAAAATAATGAGCTAGATGATGCTGGATTATGCACATTCTGCATGCATGTATCTTATGTAGAAGTGTGAATGACTGGATCTCCTTCTGTTTCAAGTCTCAAGTATAGGAAAATGGATAGGTGCTGACTGCACTCTTGTTTTTGAAGCAACTCTTGTGTCAAATACTCGTGTGTGGATTTGTATTTGTTACCTTTGCATAGTTGCTCATGCTTTTAACACGGCCATGTCATGACTATCGGTAGCATCATCATCACAACATGCCGGTGTAAACTGTGGATAGTGTTATTATAATTCAGGATGACGTAAAATGTGAATCCAGTGTTCACCTCTACTTAAATGCAACTTATCTTGTGCTTGTGAAAGTGTTCCATATGGTGCCTTCACCTCCATTTTCCTAGCTCTTTCCTCTGATCACAATTCAACTACTCTACCAGAACCAGTACCATTTGAGACTTTGTTCCCTTTACCATTCAAATGTGTACTGTGATGTGCCCATGTAGATTTTTTGCAGTGGGATCGAGCATCGTCTACTTAATATGCACATGTGGATTGTACATGTTAGATTGTGCATATGCTGGAGACTGGAGACGGGAGTAATGGTGTGTGTAGGTTGTAGGTGTATGAGGCTGTTTGGGTTTTTGTACTTACTACTCTGTTCAATTCATATATTTTTGTCGTAAAAGGAGTGTGGATATATTTCTCCAATTCGAAACAAACTCGGATTTTCCACTTTGGTCCTCGAGTAAAGTGAACACGTTGACTGGCACCTGCAAAAATACAAAAATACTCGAGTGGTGGAATTCTGTGAATCTAGAATCTAGAATCTGGAATAGTTGAAGCGAAATGCAGCTGTGACAGGAGAGGAGAAGAGAGAAGGGAAAAGGAGGAAGGAGAAGACGGGAAAAGGGGAAATGTGTAAAGTTGTTGAAAACGGGAAGGAAAAACAGAAGAATCCCATATTCTACATTTGTGCACGTATTTCTATTCCTATGCTCCTACCTATTTATTATGCATTCATGTGTGAAATACTGGTTTTGAGGTGAAGTCAAGTCAGTCCTCAACATGGATTTTGCATGCATGGTTTTCTCGTCTCCTCTCTTTTTTCCCTTTCCTCTGGCTTATCTCAGGGACTGAGAGCGAGAGTCTTTACGTGGATTTCCGATTTTGTTGGTTTTTGGTCTAGAGAAAGACAGGCAGAGAGCGAGAGGCAGAGAGAGAGCGAGAGAGAGAAGGGAAAAATCCAAAGACTCGTGTTTGTAGGTAAGCACTGTCAAAACTGGTGCTGGTTGAGTGTGGCTTCTGGAAAATATCTCCATTTAGCTCGCATAATATACATTCAATGTTTACCAATAAGGATTTTTTTAGACTGCATTCGGAATAGTATCTACTTTTCTACTTTTCGACTTTGGAGGTATTCACAGGAGGAAGAAGTCAGGAGGAGAAGGAGAAGAAGAAGGGAAAGGTTGATTTGTGAATGACTACTATGTGTCTGATTTTGACACAAGTTTAACGGTAACTCAACTGAGTTGAGCTGAGAAGAGTTGAGTCGAGTCGAGTCGAAGGAGGCAGGCAGGCTTCCCAAATATTCCACACTCAGTTAACTCTCACTCATTCACACACGGGGTTTTTTATGTGACCGAAGAGAAGACAGACATATCCACAGTTCCAGATCGACTACTGCTCACATTCACCTAAACGTATTTGAGGTTATCCGAGGAGAAGGGAAAAAGTAAAGAAAGAAATAGATTGAATTTTCCACAGGATTTATTTGCTACTTATCCCATTGCACATTGTACATTGAGCCGAGTTACTCTTACTCAAACATTTACCTGATCTTTTTACCACTAGAAAGCGAGTGTACAGTGTAAAGTGTAGACGTTGCCCCTTTTTCAGCCGCTTTCTTTCTTGTAAGAGTTGAATACTGTGTGAGAAAAACGTTTAGGGCACTTGTTATTGTGGCTACGGCTTAGGAAAGGAAGAATTCAAGAATTTCACAACTGAAAAATTTCAAAAGGATTGGCTAATATTATAAATACGTAATGCTGGACATTGCTCTTTTTCTGATGCATTTAATATTTATTTATTCCGTGTTCATGAAGTTGAAGTTTATAGGCAATTCTCTTATTTATAAATGGTCTCGTATAATATTTCCAAATTTCCAACAAAAAAAGGCTGTGGATTTTATTGAGACTGCGGTGGTGGGATTTGAAAATGCATATAGTTGAACAAGGTGTGTCTGTGAGTGTGTGTGTGAATTGTGAATCGGTTGAGCTGGAATTCAAAAAAGAAAACATGTCAATAAAAAGCTAGGGATGGAATTGTGAATCCAGAATCCAGACTGTACCACAAACGACCAAAGATCGTGCCGCACCAATCCGCACCAATCCAATCCGAATCGGAGCAATCCAAACCAAAGAAGAGCAAATTCAATGCTGCGGGAAAGATCTATGAGGCGTGTGAATGGAGGTTATGCGTTCCCCTTTCTTGGTTCCTTTCAGCGTGTCTAGTGTCTAGTGTCTACCACTTTCTGCTTGATTTAGAAGAGTTTCAACTCTGTCTCCTTCTTCATGAACTAATGCAGCTAGATTTCCTTTTAAGACGGAGAAATGGAAAAACGTCATAGGAAATACATTTTTATAGTGGGAGCACATTCATTGGCACCGACTCAAACTGGAAACTGGATCATCGTGTACCATGAAACCTGCAAAGAAACCAACCAGAAACCAGAATATTTGGACCGATCATGACCGATTTTATCTAAATTTATTACAATTGCTATTCCCTCTTTGGTTTCTGACGGTACGCGGTTCATCATATGAAAAGGTGGAGAGTGGACAGTGCCAATTTTAAGGTACTGAGGTTTAAGATGAGGAGTGATTGATTGATCGTAAGGTGTGAGCAAATGTGACTTGGTTGGAGGATGCATAGCAGAAAATATGAATGTCCATGGTGGAATTCAAATTAGGGGGTGTGAGATGGTGCGAGACTGGAAAGGTGATGTGGAGGTGTGGATCAAATACAGAGTGTGGAGGACAAGGCTTGACTGTAGACTGTATAGGTATGTACTGTAGGTAGATGGATGGATAGAAGACGAGTTGACATTGTACAATGTACATGTGTACAAGTCGAGATAATTGGAACCGAATAATTTGCTATGTGCCCTGAATAATATTAAGAGTGTTGCGAGGAGAGGGAAGGAAGGAAGGAGTGGAGACTGAGTTATGCATTTCACATCCATCTCCGCATTTCTCTCGTATTGTGTATAGGAAAAGAAAGAGAGCTGACTACGAACATGGTACATAGGAGGATAGAAGGATGGATGGATGGATGATCGGCAGGGAAAGAAGAAAAAAGAAAGGAAAGTCCAGAATTAACATGATGGTCTGAGCAGTTGTGTGTTGATTATACATGTCTGTTTAATGGATTCCATTGGGATCTGAGTGTTGGATAGAAGAATGAAGGAGGAAGAGAGATAGGGAGAAAAGAAGAGATGTGATGTGATGAAGGGATGCTCATATTATGCACACATGTGGATGGATGGATGGTCGAACGGAGGAATGAATGAGTGAATAGGTATGTGTGATAGTGTATAGTAGAATGCGTTATGTTGTGGTGTGTTGTGAGACCCTACCTCTCTGTGCGTAACGGGAAAGAGCGAGAGAGAGAAATGGTTATGGTGATGGGAGCTGGAAGGTTTTGCTTGAGGAAATAAAAGGTAGTGTGTGGAGTGGAGTAGAGCAGAGAGTAGAGGAGAAAGGGAGAGGTGTGCGTTTGGGTAATTTTCTATCTTGGGGAGCCCGGATTCCAGCAGCCATGCGGGTAAAAAGGAAGGAAAGAGAGAAGCAGAACGGGAGACCCTTTATTTCTCCTGCTTAGTATGTACACGGACAGAACAGACCAAGTGAGGAAGACGGAAAGAAACTGGTTGTGTAGTACTGTTTTGGAGACTCATATCAACACGAGAGAATCAATACACCTACCGCAATCCGTCATTACTTTCCTTCCTCTCCTTCCACGTCTAGATTTGCTCTTACCTCCTCCTCCTACTCTTCATACAGACAGACAGACAGACAGACGGACGGACGGTCGGACGGAGAGGGGAACACATATTCCAGTGACATGCATACATATATCAAGAAATCATCATCCATACATAGTGTGTCAAAGTATCCAGGAGCAAGAGAGAAAGAGAGAAAGAGAGAAAGAGAAAGGGAAAGCCAGAGCGAGAGAAAGGGGAAGGCCGTCACTGAGTGACTGAGTGAGTGAGAAATGGAATAGAAGAGCGAGAGAGAGGGAAAAGAGGGGGTAGAAAGAGAGGCCATGCTGTCTAACATTATATTACACTTTGCACGGTATGTCATGGCTGCACGGTGCATGGCACAACATTGCCGTACGAGGGAATTCTGGAGGCAGCCAGTCAGCAACACCTTCCTCCATTTCCATTTAGCACACTCGTACACCTGACATGTAACCCGGCTTTGATGTTAGATGTAGAATTGATTCCAGTCGATTCATCTTTCTCTGATGAATGTTCTCCTCTCCTTTTCTCTTTCTCTCTCTCTCTCGAGTCAGTCTCATTCTCCCCCTCCTCCCTCCACATTCTACATTCTAGATTCTAGACATTTTTCTATATTAAACACGCAGAGGCAGAGTAGTAGTGTAGGAAATTCCTCATGATTTCATTCTCGTTGGTCTAGACTCTAGACTCTATGCTCAACGTACGTAGGTAAATGCAAGTCTGTTGAGAAATAGGGATGGGATTTGAAATAGGAACCAATCAAAGCATAAGTCTCCGCTCCTTTCCCTTCTTTTGAAGGCTATTTCAGCCATCCTCTGGTATATACATGTGCAGTCAAGAAAGTATACATACATGTATTGTTATCCACTTTTGCACCGTGCATTTTGAACATTTGAAAGGAGTAGAAAGAAGAAAAATTGAGCAAGAAAAATAGTACAAGCGGCGATTCTTTAGTATTCTATTCATGTAAAAAAGACAGGAGAGAGAGAGAGAGAGAGAGAGAGAGAAAGGAGTAAGCGAACTAGCAACCAGCCAACCAGTCAGATGGCTAAAATCCAATGGATGGATTGGAAGAGGAGGAAAACACCACGTAGTTATGTTGATGCTCATGCTCATGTTACCTTGGCTCGGCTGAATTGTGTATCCTCTCTGTATAATATATTTTGTGTTTTCAATACTCAATACTCCCTTTTGCTACATTTGATTACTCTGAAGCTAACTCATGCTGTCAATCTGGATGGACATTGCTTTGATCAGAATTCACATTTCCCTTGTTTCTCTTTTCTCTCTTCTCTATGAGTGTTCAGTGTTGGAGGATGTCTGTCTTTTCTTTCCTTTGCTTGTTTCATTCCATACATTTTCATTCCATACAGAGTAGAAACTCGAGTTTGTTTCTTCTTTTCCATCTGTGTATGGGATGTGCTGTGTGCTGAATGCACCAGGAGGAGAAAAGAGGAATTGCAGTAGTCATGTGCGTGAATCTAATTTTTATTCCTGTCGCAAAGGCCGCTCCAATACCTCAAGTATTTCAAGTCTGAAATGTAGGCAAAATTACAATAGCCAACTCTGTACATTTATCATCATACATGTTGTACTTGCATACTGATGTGTTATGTAAAGGTATTCTGTATTGCTGTATGATGTATGATATGTGATGAATGATGAAGGTTGGAGGTCATCAAGAACCAGAAAAACAAACATTGTAGTTGAAAGGAGAGGGAAAACAGGTAAAATATCCAGCATATGGTGTGTGGAAATGGAGGATATTACCCTTTTTGTCTCTTTTATTGTTTTTCTCTGTTGATTGATTTGTGTGAGAGTGAGTAGAGTAGAGAGTGGATATATTCAGTATTCAGTTTTTAGTACACAAGGACGAATCGTAAAAAGTAGAGAGATAACACGGACTACAGGAGTAAAAGTAAAACTTTTTCAACTTTAACTACTAGTAAATGTACATTTTATTTTCTACGGCTTGTGTTTGCTTTTGTCTCGAATTACTTTGGGTTTATTCCTAGTTTTTAGTTGTCTGTTGTCTGTTCTCTCTCTTTAGTTTAGAGGAGTGAAGTATCCTGTACTATTTTACGACTGACACTGCCACTGCTACTGCTACTGTTGCATAATAATAATAATAATTTTGTAAATGTAAACTTGACGACTCATGTTTACTAAAAAGTTGCTAAATTGTGTACATGTGGACTTTGTTGTTGTTGTTGTAGCTTGATAAAAATATCTGTAGTGGAGGATCACAGATGGATTGTGGATGGATGAGGAAATTGAACAAATAGGTAGTACAGAGTACAGAGTGGTATTTTGTCATGACAAACAGAAGGTAGGCAGTAGGCAGTAGACAGTGTAGAAGATGGTGATGGTGATGACTCGGCTGTTATGTTTACGCATCATGTTCAATGCTCAGGTTGTGTGTGGTGTTGTGACGTTGTGATGTTGTGACATTGACATATAGATTTGGAGCTGGAGAGAAGCGGAGCGTAAAGTTGAAATCAAACTGACAAATATCTCTTGTGAATGTTTTTTTTGTGTATAGTGTACAGTGTACAGATTGATGTTGAAGGTGGATCCTCAATTATTAATATTTACGATTGCTCTTGTTTTAATTCCATGAGATGTTCCAAATTCCATATCTTGTTTACAATCTCTGTAAATAAAAAATATAGTCAGCAGTAGCGTTGATACAAAATAGAGATAGAGAAACAGGTAATAAAATTGTAGGAGGGAAATAAAAAGGAATATTTGTTTGTGTAGAAATGTGTGTGGAAAAAGGAGAGAGAAGGCGTCTTCCTGTGCAGGTGTAGTGATGATTTTGTAAGGAGATTGTAATGGGAGAGTCGTTGGTACATGATTACTGATGGAGGAAAGGAGGAAGGGAGTAGAGAGTGAGTGAGAAAGAGTGGAAAGAGTAGTGAGAGGAAGAAGATGAGGAGTTAACCGGGGAGGAAATAATCCTCTGGGATAAATTCAAGGTACAAGTTGACTATGACTATATTGTTGTATATAGTTGTGTGTAGGCCATATACGGATACGGATGTAGTAGAGAGTGAGTGAGTGAGTAGTTGTGCTTCTTGTTCTCTTGTGTTGGTTCTCAAAGTTTTTGGTAGTATTGATTTTGTGAGGTGCGAATAAGTTGATGGTGTGCCGTGTGCCGTCACCTGGCTGTTTAACACTTTCGCCTCTCGACTCTCGACTCCCAATCAAGACATTCTTCCTATCCGCTGGGAATTTCAAGTGAAAATTCCTTACTTTCCTAACAAATACACAGACACACACACACATTGTACAAAGTGGGGATAAAAGAGAAAGAGGCAGAGAGAGAGAGAGAGACCTTTACAAACATGATGCTCATGTGAGTAAGTTGGAAGTGAAGCAGTGGTAGTAGCAGTAGCAGCTTCACCTCATCTCACCTCTCTTTTACAACCATTTGCTCTTCTATCGTCTATCTTTTATGTGTGTGAGTCATGCATGTGCTGCTGCTGCTGCTGCTGGATATCCCGTGTTGTAGGTAAACTTGTACCAAATATAGATATAAATTTGTAGCCAACTCTCTCCTCCTCTCTTTCTCTCTCGGTCTGTCTTGTTCTTTCTCTTTCTTTCTTTCTTTCTTTCTTTCTCTTTTACTGTCGACTCGGAGCGGAGTATGTGAAGCGTATGAAAGTTATGGTAGACGTTAGTTTTGTTGATAGGGGATGTGAACCGAGAGCCGAGTTACCTGAATTGCTGTGCTCTGCACTATTCAGCATGAACCCACAGCCAAACCAAAAGAAGGAGAAGAAGAAGAGTCCTGTCTTTGTACATTGTACAGTTTACATACATGTATCAAAGTACAGAAGGGAGTGCATAAAGAGGAAAAAAGAGAGGGGAAACGTTCTGTGTAATCTCCTTTCTCCTCCTCTTCCACCTTGCCTACCAACTTTTCACATGTTGTTTGAATGGAACCAGTTTTAGTCATGGCTTCGTCTCTGTCATACAATATATATATACACAAGTGTACACAGTTGTAGAATCTGTACAGTCTGTACTGTATGTTTTGTGAGGTTGATGTGTATAAGAATTCCCCTAACGTAGCTTCAGGTAAAAGGCGCCCTTATTACTTCCCCACTTTCTTGCAAGTGTGTCCTAATGATAGTAGACAGGCAGATACAAACAGAGGAGCAGAGAGCAAGAGAGAGAGAGAGAGTTGCTACTCTTCTCCTCCTCCTCCTCTGGCTCACTTATCTTTATGCTGGATTCAGGGTATTTTCTCTCTATTTTTCTCTTCCTTCCTTCTGGTACATAAAGAAAGAAAGAAAGAAAAGGGGGGATTCCACATCACATTTCATTTCATGACTCGTCTTCTTCTTCTTATTCCTTTGACTGTTTTCCTAGATCAACCAACGTACATCATTTTTATTGTGTGTATATACTATAGTACAGGATCATATACATAGTTGTTTATATACAGAGTGAGAGTGTGAGATAGAACTACCTTTTCATCTACTGGGTAGCATGTGAATTGTATGTGCCTCTCTGTTGTGATCTCCGCCTTTCCACCTCATGTATTACATGTTAAACTGGCATACAAACTCTTGGCAAGAGTTGCCGAATATTTCACCTGAATTTATCAATAAAAAGAGCAAAGTTACATTCAGGCAGGCAGAGAGAGAGAGAGAGACGACAAGACACAAACACACTCGTTGGACTTGATCCTTTGTATTTGTATCCATGTCTTTCTGGTTTCTAGTACAAATTCTTGTATTATATCTACAAGTTGAAAGTAGAAAGTAGACACATTTATATCTGTATATCTTACAAGATTTAGACTTTGTAACCTGAGTGTACATTACATGTGGATGTGGATCTGAGTTGGTGATGTTGGTGATGTTGCATAATGGAAATACAAGTCGTATGTGTCGTTGGAATTTTTTGTGTTGGGTACACGTTCTGCTCGGTTCTTTACATTGCTGTGCATGTACTAGTATGTATGCACGTAGTCATGTTATGTTATGGTTGTATGTATCAAGTCGCTCATCGACATCATTGAATTAAGTTTGACGTGACCAAACAAACATGCCAAGTATTTCTGCAGCACTCTTTTCTTTTTCACTGTAGACAGTAGAACCCCACGTCCCAATCCTACCTACATTCCGTCATATATATATACTCTGTAGTCTGTGCAGTGCATAGGGTATAAAACATATTTATTGCGTATAATAATATCATCATGTTGTCAAGGTATGAACAGGCCCACGGAAAAAAAGACAGAGAGTACAGAGTGTAGAGAGGAGAGAAAACAAACAAATGTCTCCATTTATTTTTATTCTGACAATTCTTTTAAAGATTATTACATTCACATTCAACTGCACATGTCTCTCGGATTTATTATAGATATTTTTATCTAATTTATACTTTTTTTTCTTTTTCTTATATTCTAATGCTGTTTGGTAGGTTTTTGTTCAGTTTACATGTAAATGCAAATTTAATAAAGTATATTTGACTAGTTGTCTATAGTTGTCTCATGATTGTTGGTGCATGTACAAATTTTAAATTTCAAGTTGAAGGGGCTTGTCATCGCCTTTTATTAATATAGAATATAGAAGAAAATGTAATGATATTTTCTAATGGTATGAAGGTTGAGTGTTGAGTGGATTGAAATTTTCTACAAATTAAGAGATGTTAAACTAATAAGATTTCTCTGTGGATTACTTGAGAGTTGAGGGACAAAACCTGTTGTTCTGTCTCTTTTTCACTCTCACTACTCCAATACTCTCATAGCTCACTGCTTCATATATAGTTGAGACTTGAGGAGGAAGGTAAAGAATTGTGTGTGCAAGATGGAGTGCAGAGTGCAGAGGAGTGGGAAGTGCCATTCATTTTCATTTGTCATGCATATTGATTACTTCATTTTCACCGGAGGAGGAGACGTGTACATGGAATCGTCATGATCATGATGATGATGATGATGATTGCATAGACAGAACAAGAGTAAGAATGAAAAAGACAAAGAGGATGAGACAGACAGACAGAGAGAGAGAGAGAAGCGTCATTTACTTTTTGTACGCGACACGGCATCAAATTTCCACCGTCTTGGTTCTTCTTTGTGCTCAGGGCGTAGGAGTTATCCAAGTCATTCCTAATCCAAGCTTGACTCCGACTTCATCTTGACTTGTAGATTATCTTGAAGAACAAAAGGGAGTCAAATTAATTTATTTACTTTTATTCTCTCCACCACCATCCACGATCCACGATTCAATGGAATGGCACGGCACACTGCACTGCACATTCAACCTCGTCTCTATTGTTCCTCGCTCTGCTTTAAGATTGGCTGCAGGATCTCGACATTGAAATAGGTGTGAGTGAGAGGGAGATAAAACGAGGATCTTTCCCATTTTCCCATTTTCTCCTCTTTAAGCATTTATCAACATTAAAATTTATATTATTTCAAACAAAATGAAATTGAATTGAATGACTTTGAAAGAGTGATTCTTGATTTGCATGACTAACAATCAGACTTGTTTTATTATGTATTTTGTATTTATTGTAGTAAAATGAACATGATTAAGATGATTTAGTAGGGAGAGAAGTAGAGGAAAACTGGGAGTGGGAAATTGTGGATATTTTGTAGCAATTAAATGCCTCATTTTACACTGATACAGAATATTCGGAATTATCTCGGTGTGTATGTAATCCATGTACTTTTACTTGCATCGTAATTGTAGAATCAAGTATTCAAGTATTCTAGTATTCTGCGCCTAATGCGTGTACTTGATGTCGTTAAATCTCAAGTTTTTGTCACAAGGAGCCATAACAGATTTGAAATTGCAATTTATTATATTTCTCGGATTAAACCATAAATTATCTATACAAACAAGCTTTTCTCTCGTCCTCTTTTTTTGCGGGTTTGGAGGTTTAGATTCAAGGAGCAAGAAGAAGTGGAGTTGGAGTTGGAAGTAGATAGATGCAAAGTAACTCGGAATTTGAAGTTCTTCCAAGAAAAATGTACGAGTCCATTGAAAATTGAAACAGAGATAGAAAGAGAGAAAGAGAGAGACAGATATATTTACAATCTGTATAGACACGTTAAAAAAATTCAAGACGGTAATGTGGAATATTTGTCATTGGAAAAGTAAGATGTAAGAAAATTATAGATGGAACCAACAGACTTATGCTCCTTTACTTTCTGCTTGACAATTTGACTTGGTTTTCCTCAACTCGGCTTAACTTGACTCTTGACTCTGAGGAAATTCATTTGAGGGGCCTTTTTGTTTCGTCAACAAGGAATGTAAAAGGATTCATGTGAGGTTTGTGGACTGAAAGATGTATAGGAAAAGCGTGTGATATGATGTATTTTATGCAGGCATACGGCATACGTGATCGCTCCACATATGACACAGAAATAGAGGATCCAAAAGGTATTAGGAACAAGGAATAATATAATGTGTAAAAAGGTTTTTGATAAGTACATTATATTTTACATTAGCTCATGTTTCTGGTCTCTTCCTCCTTGAGTCATTTGATTCATCCGGAAACCTACGCGACACGAGCGAATATGAATTTGAGTCTACCACCACGATCTTTTACAAAAAGTCTTTTAAAATGATTTATGATTTATCATGAGTGTTGTGTGTAGAATTTCAGTATTAATTGCTAACACTCATACGGATTGTTCCGTGTTGTCTAATGTCAAAATTTGTTCAATATTCAATAGTCGCTGTACGTTGAAACGTTGAACATACAGAGGAAAAATACACAAATGCAAAAATCAAGGTATGAGAATGCAAAAGTATTATTATTTTAATTAATGATACTTTTTATTCAAGCAGGATGAAGGAAATTTTGGACAACAATTCTCAAACGTGTAGTTTACAGTGAGTTTCATTTTAAAGCCTATATGGTATTTACTATTTACAGAATCAGAAGCAGAATCAGAATGACAGCTAATCTAATAAATTATGTAAATTCTTAAAAAGGCTGGTTCACTATACATTTACATTTGTATGATTGTCCACCTCAACGGGAAATAATGTATGAAAAGAGGAAGGTAAATCCAGATGTTGAAGTTGAAGAGATGATGACGGATGCAGGATCAATGTGAAACCAAAGGGTTATGTACTTTGAATTTGAGCTTCTAGTTTCATCGGGTTTCATTCCGCATCCACTTTATTTTTAATAAATCCTTCCTGGAGGCAGCAGGAAGAAACGTAGAAGAGAGAACAGGACAGATTGTAATAACTGTACTTAATATGATGTGTGTGGACGTACAATGTAGAATGAGCAGTGGCGAGTGGATTAAAAATACTCTAGTAATTCCTCTGTATCCTATTTTATATGGTATCATGTAACTATTCTATTTATTTATTTATTTATTTGTGTGTGTGTATGGGAAGAGAGTTGGTGATGAGAGATGAGGATTTTGTACGTAAATAAATAAATAAATATGGACAAGGTATTATACAACAACAGAAATGAGACATGGTGCACCTATGAATAGATATAGAATACAGAATATAGAATATATTATATTAACTACAGTATGGGAGTGAATGAATTGTTTATAATTAAATTTGTGGAAGAATTTCTAGTTGGAGGTATTTGTTGTGTATTTGTGTACGTCAGGGATTTTCTATTTTCTGTGTAGTAATAATTATTGTACGCAGATGTGAATTTGTTTACTTAGTAACATGAAATTATCTGTATCAAAAATAGCTGAAAGAGATGAGAGATTTGTATCGTGTATCACTCTGTGCATGTGTATCACTTGAGGTTGACTGTGTCTACAGTCTACAGACTACAGATAGCATCTACGTACTACGTACAGAGAAATTTCACTGTGCAATTTAGGAAGCATAAAGTTAATTTGAGCCAAACCAAAAGTAAGCGAGAGAGAGAGAAAGAGAGAGTGAGTCCAGTGTTAAATTCAACAATGATTGGCTCATGTGGATGAGTCTGAGTCTAGTCAAGTGATGTGATGTGATGTGATGTCCATAGGTATTTTGGAGGATCGATATAGAGCACGTCAGCATCATGTGTGTGACAGTAGATTTTAGATTTGGTCCGTGTTTTTGAGAGGAAGGAAAAGCGTAAATCTAATTTGCATAGGATGCTTCTGTTTGTTTGACTCTCTTGTCTTGTCTTCTCTATGCTGGTCTGGTCTGGTCTGGTGTGCTGTGCTGTGGTGTGCTTTGGGTGTGTAGTACTCCCGTGTATTTGACCGTATGTAAGATAATTGATTACTACATTTAAAATTTCTCTGTTGTTCTCTCTCCGTTTACGATCACCTAACTAATGAAAGCACGTGTGCATCAACTTGTACACGGTACAAGTCTGGAGCTCTGGAGCTCTGGATATCTGTGTGTGTCTGTATCTGGAACTGGAACTGGAGAGCCGTCATGTTTCCAACGTAAAGTGGGAAATGAAAGGAGGAGGAGGATAGTGAATATAGTCAAGAGTCGACAAGAGACAAAACCAGGGAAATCGTCAATGAGGAACGTGCATGCATACAAATGAGACGGAAAAAGACTTTAGGAATCACCTGCGCACATATCCAGTTTCCACTTTCATTTACCATGGTTCTTTGAAGGCTGTTTGATTTTTTTTTCGTTCAAGGGAGAATATTACACAATTCTGTTTCTACATGTTTTGTGTTGGTTCATTTTGGTTCAGTTGGATATCCATTCTACACAGAGATGGAAGTTGAAGTGTAGGGTTAAAACATGCTATAGGCTATAGGTATTGGGACGTAGATGTACAATCTACAATCTATACTCGACAGTTCCACAGTTCCACACCTTATGTATATTTAATGCTCATCATTTATTTTACAAGTGCTGCTGCCAAAAAGCCTAAATTCGACAGATGTGACGCAAATATAGATAGATGCACACCAAATAACCAAATACACACACACACACACGATGTGATCCGTGTTGCGATGCAGAAATGGCCTCATGAACAAAATGAAAAAATGAAATCAACCAGCCACTCACTCAGTCACTTGATCAAATCCAAACAATATTTTTTCATTTGTTTGTGTATATAGATTTACGTTTGTTTTTTTATGATTCACTTTTTTCTAATGTATTTTCGGCTTTTAAAATACATTTCGCCTTTTCTCTCTCTCTGTCTTTATGCACTAGTTTTTTATTTGCAATGGATGTCTCCTCGCATTAATTCAAGTCTCAAGTCTTTCAATATCATGAGCATCCATCCATCCTTTTGACCCATTACCCATTACCATTCATCAAGGAGCAGGAGAATGGAGTGGAGTAGAGGAAAACTACACAAGGCACGAGGAATGAGTTGTAGTGTTATTACCTACGCAGCTTTTATTAGTCTACTTTAGACAGTTTACAGCTCACAAACAGATAAATAAATGGATTAGTCTACTTTATGTATATACTTGTTGTTATCTCAATCTCAATTAATCGACCGAATCATAAAGCTCAAATAAATCAGGTTAATTATTTCTCAAGGAGAAACGTTACGGTGTACGGTGTACGGTGATTGTATTGTGGGCGTGGGTGTTTTATTGAATTCAAATTGAGGAATTTTCTGGGGTGGAAAAATACGGCGGAATTTAATCGAGTTACTTTTGAATGAGAATGAGAACCATCATCTAAAAGTATTTTTATTGGAGATTGAAGATTGGAGAAGAAGGAAAGATGGCTGAATATTGGATGATTTTTTGTGTATAAAATCCCGTAAATTGATAATGATGATAATACCTGAAAACCTCCACACTCCATCACACAATGGCAAATAGAGTGGTAAAATTTGTGTATTTTGCATTCACTGTTGAAATGAGATGCGATGCTTTGCTTTTTGCATTATATTTATATTTGTCGAGTTGGTAAAGGGGGGAGTTTCTTTGGTTCTTTGGTTATGTGTGCGAGTGTTTCTCTGTCTCATTAGTTTTAAGGTTGAACTAGGATTTTAGAAGATGGAGCATTAGTACGGGATTCCCAGTTCACAGTACACAGTACAGATTTCAGAAGAGTATGAATAAGGAAAAGAAGTTTGCCAAAAGTTTGTTCGCTCCTTTCTTCCATTCATCTTGGTGAGGTAGTGGGATCCTCTGTCTTACTTTCCTCCGTCTTCTCCTTCTTCTTTTTGCTCGGCTCCTTTTGTATAAAGATTCTTGAGCAGAGTTTGTCATCCTGCAGCGCAAAAAAAACTATATGGCTTCATTTCAAGGTTCTTTTTTCATTATGGGTGAATCCAGCTAATTAGCTTTGAAATTAGCTTCTGATTGATTTGTTAGTCAAGTCATCAACCTTCAAGTTTCTTTCCTTTTCTGCAGACTACCTTTCCATTTTTCTCAATTCTTCTCATACTTACTTTTGAAAAAATCTTCTAGTTTCTAGTTTCTAGTCCAACCAAAGTTTCAAAAGATGCATGTGCCAACTTTTTTTCATCCTTTTTCTCATCATCTATATTCTATATTCTCTATTCCAAAGGTGTTGGCTAATTCCATTGTTTGGAACTTTGTATGAAAATACTTTTTGAGGACAGTTTAAAAAGAATAAAAGGATTTGGAATCAAGAGATTATGAGAATGAGGAATATTTTTGAATCCTTGGTTTATGCTTTGATCAAACTTGGGTTTAGGCCCTCATTTACGGACTCGTTGCCGTTTTCAGTAGCAGGAAAGCTGGGAGCAAATTCTGTTTTGAGTTTTGAGTGTAGAATAATTTGAAATAAAATGTGTAGTTTTAATTGGGCATGATGTGTGACTGTGTTTTGTGTGAGGATGGAGACGAGATGAATGTTCACTGTTCACACGTGTCCGTAGTAAATACACCAAGAGAGATTTGATTAGCAACGGATGGAAGGAATCGATAGATGAATGAACGAGTGAATGAATGAATGAATGCAAGTGACTGAACCAGTAAAATAAAATAAAGTAAAAGTCCAATTTTTATTACATGATAATAGGGCATTTATTTCCAGACTTGATGGTTAAAGGTCTGAATTCATTTCTATGATAAATGCTGATAAAGGACTCTCGCTTCTCGTTCTGTGTGTCTGTTCCTCCGCTTTCTTGTGCCTTGACAAGATGCACAAACAGAATAGACGGAGAGAGACAGCAGATAGCCATTTCATTCAACATTCAACATTCGAGAGATTTCCATTGGTGATGTATCCTTTCTGGTTGCTCTTAGGAAAAGGAATAGGAATACAAATGCCCAGGACAGAGGAAGAGGATGAGAGACGAGAGAATCCTATTGAACTTGATGAGATAAATTGTGCATATGTGCGTGTGTCTGTGTGTAGTGTGTAGGGAGAGTGAGAAGGATTCAAGTGTAAAAAAGGGAGCAGAAGCAGGGGGTCAATTTTAACTATTACGATTCTCGATTCTATCCAATTGCTCCTAGATTCTAGATCCTAGATGGTTTTGTCCTTTCTCTCCTACTTTTTCTAGTTTTGATGAGGAGCAAAGTAAAACGATAATAATGATAATAATAATAATAATGGTGGTGGTGGTGCTGTTGATGCTGATGCTGATGATGATGAAAATGAGATAGTAATAGGTAGGAAAAATAGACAGTCCCTGTTGAAATGGCGTAAAGTAGATGCGTTTGTATAGCGAATGAGAGAGAGAGAGAGAAAGAGGATGACGGACGGTAGGAGAGAGGAGCAGGAGCAGATCACATATTGCATGTTGCATGTGTAAGGGAAGAAGGAGAAGAAGAAGAAGGCGATCAAGATGATGATGATGAACGTCAAAAAGTAATTGTCGTTAATTAAAGTCAATTTAGGTAGTGTGCAGTGTCCTTGTTGGTGTCGGATGCCAAGTGGGAAAATTAAGACTAATTGATGGTTATGTTCAGTGGGCTTTTATCGTCTGGACCTTAATTTAATCTAAATATATAAAGCCTCTGCTCTGTTATACTCGACTTTACTTGGCTCTACTCTTTTCTTTCCTACTTGTACTTTGTCCACCACTTATGTACTTATTTCCTCTCTACTCCTGTAGCTACGTAGAGAATTCAATCCTGATGCTCCTGGTGAAGATGAGGAATTTTACTCTTTATTTCCTATCACACGTTATTTTGTCAAGAGATGTGGATGTAGAATGTAGATACATATGTGTACCTTGAACAAACCAGCCGAGTGTTGCAGTTGGACTTGTTACATGAACAGAAACAGAAGGAGAGAATGGTCTAAGTGTGTGTACTTTACTAATCCCATTAAATTCACCACAAACTAACCACAAGACCTGACTCACCGGTCGTCGTCTGACACACAAGGGTCACATTTGTTGTCTCCCAACGATAGCCAATACCATACACAGGAACAGAACAACTCACTTGCCCTCTCTCTCTTCTCAATCCTATATCCTCAACTGTACAACTGTACAACAAATAGATGGATACTTGACAATTCTCCTCATTCCCTTCACTCACAATGTCATTTTCCATCTTTGTCAAGATTCTTCTTTCCTTTTCCTAGTTGGAGGATGGAGGAAAAAAGAGGTTTCAAAGTAGCTGATAATCATGTCAATTGAATTAATCTAATTGAAATCACTCTCAAAATTACTTTCTTTCTTTCTTTCTCTTCCTATCCTTTTATTCAGAGGTTTTGAAATGAAATCAACTGTTTGAAATTTGAAAGGTAGCATTTCAACATTTAACATTCTTTGTCCAAAGTCTGTTGAGGATTGATGAAATTTATCCTAGTTGTCATTATTTTTTGAATTAATTTGGAACTGCTCCGTAAATACATGAGAGATAAACAGAATACAGGGAGTCGTAGCTGGAAATTTTATGATCATTTTTCTGGGGATTAAAGATATTTTTGAATTTTATTTTATTGGATGTACGATATGAATGTACTTGTGTACATATGAAATAAAGTAAATGTTGGAGATTTTGAATGTGATTTTAGATTGTCAATTGTCAATTGTAGAGCAGTGGTAGTCGGTATATCGGTATAGTGTAGACTGGAGAAATGGTATCCACAACGTAACAAATCAGAAAAGGAAAACCAGAGGCACAAAAGTTGTTACTTTTAGATGTTAACCTGATAAAAAAGACAAGAGATGTAATATTATTACTTTTACGTACACACGGACACGGACTCACACAAATTTTCTGTGGCTTTGTGCAATGCAGGTATACATACACATGTACATGTGGATTCAGTATTTACATTACAACTGTGTCCTCGCTCCCTTCGCCTCTCTGATATTTTTCATCGGGGTTAAATCAGCGTGCATGTGTGTACATACTTTGCTCCTTTGGCCATGGGATGAGATGAGAAGAGATGAGATGTGATGGGATGGTGGATCCCGTATAAGGTTTTGATGCAGGGCATTGATAGTGGAAAACTCTCTGTGTTTCTGTGCTCGGGCAAAGGGAATAAGGGTCATTCATATGTCATGGAGCAGGATGCCATATCAGAGCACAATTCATCTGACACAAGGGCATTTGCTGGCGACACGCGACAAAACGAACGACAACGAATACGACAACGGGTTCAACTCTTCTCTCTCTCTCTCTCTCTTTATTTGTGCTCGTAATGCCAACGGTTGACAAACTTATAAATATGTATGTGTAGGACAGGGGATAAAAGTAGGATATACGTATAGAGAATATAGAGAGAGAACGTATCAAGTACTTTTTGTAGATTATAATGTATAAAATGAGATTCTTTTCATTCACATCCGAGCACCGAGCACACATATCCACATCTACCCCTCAAATCTCCATCTTTCACATACATTTCCTTCCTTCTTTCTTTCCTGGCCTCACTCTGCACTACACTACGCTACACTATTGTATATATGGACTCTCCTCTCCTGGATTATACATGATCCTGATTTTCAATCTGTACCAAGGGCCCCTTCATCAATCCACTGCCTTAACATTGCACATTTACCTACGGTACAAAACTTGCTCTCACTCTCCTTGTACATTCTGCATTCTGCATCCCATGAATATAACATGAAATATTTGGGGATGATCGTAATGGGTATGATGAGAATACAGAATAGAGAACAGAACAACAGATCGTAGTTCTATATTCACATAAAACGTCATGTGTATCGAGTAAAAGTATCTGAAAATATGATGCCTTTCCTCTCGCTCTCTTCTTCGTCCCTTGAAAATGTATTCCAAAGGATCTGCTCTGCTCCCCCGAGGATATAAAAAGGGGGACTTGAGTGCATCCCATACGCACTCACCTTATCGCAAATACAGTCACCGTTTGCTAAACTCAATTAGATTGTTTCATCCCTCGCACACCATTATTATTATTATCATTTGATGCTCCGTGTACGTTGTACGTTGAACGGTGTACGGCGAAAGGAAAATATGAGGACGGCTGTCTGTCCTTTTCATTGTGTTTTATCTTGGCGTATGCGTAGAATGTTAGAATGTAGAGATGGTACAAGTTGCGTTGGATGCTCAATAGAATTATCTATGTTCGTTTTGAAAATAAATTATAGAAAAATTATATAAAATAAATAGTAAAAAATATATCGAGTTGGAATATTGGAAATATTATTCTTCAGGGTTTAAATAATATGAAGAAAACGTTAGTATTATATTTATTTAAAAACCTGTTTGTTTTTCTACTTTGACTTGATAGTATTTTTAACTACAATAAATATGAAGAGTAAACAAGAGAGTTTAAAAATACATGAATATTTTGGAGGAGAGAATGGAGAGATAAAGGGAACATATTGTAGTGAGTTGAAGGTGGATTTTTAACCTGGAAATTTTCAAGTAGAACAAGAACGATTATAAAGGAAAAGAGAAGGTACATGGAGGATAGATAATATAGTGTGTACGGGGAAAACGGATAAAAGAGAGCAAATAAATAAGTATAGGCATAAGAAGGTAAACAAATAACAAATAATATATGGTGTATGTAAATATTTTTAATCTTTTTCCTTGAGATAACAGGGAAATGAGGTAGATAAAGTCTCACGTATTTAGTATTTAAATGTGAAAATATGAAAATATGAGCAAATAGGTAGGAATACGTTGGAAGAATAATTTAAATGTCCTCAAATCTCCTGATCCATTCCTTTATTTTAGTTGGTATTTGGTAAATGGAATTTGTTGGGTCCAAATTCTATTAGTTTGGCAATAAAGATGTAGATAAAAACTGGGTTCATTGTTGATCTACTCCTGTGTACTGGTTAATGGTTAGTGTATACCTTGTCCATTTTGTCCATTAAGTGAAGGGACAGAGATTAAATGAGGAAAGATAATAATTTTAGGTGGAATAATGAAGACTGTTGCAGTTGAATATATACAGAGATAAAATTTGAACATGTATTTTAGATGGTGCATTGTGGATTATATAAAGAATAGAGAGAACACGGAGAAAAATAGAAAAGTAAATACAGAACATGAATGCATGTACAATGTGCAGTATGAAGGATGAACATTTAATTTATTATTTAAACATGGTTTGTAATTTGGCATTTTTGGACGGTGGAGCGTGTTCCTTGTTCCTCTGTCCGCATTGTCTCTTAAAGACTTTGGCACCCAAAAGAATGGCTAAGCCGTGTGCATGTATTTACGCGTTTGTGTGTTGGTGTGTTGTGTGTTGTCTCCCCCTGGATAAATAAAGTAGATAAGCTAAGCGAAAGGAAATAAAATCGAGGATCGGGTGAGGTGAGGTGATGTGATGTGAGGTAGATACTAGTTTCTAGATAGATACAGCAGGTATGGTATGGAAAAGGGAAGGAACAATAGGGACAATCCACCTCAAAAAGGGCCTCCTCACTCATTCACTCACTCACTCACTCACCTGGCCTCATGTTGTTGAATCCTCCCTCTGCTCTGCTCTGCTCATCATACGGGATGGATTGGATTGGATTTCCTATTTTTATACCTGCCTTTGTTCCGACGCATTCAACTTGCAACCCCGTCCGATCACGCATAATTTACAAACTATTGTCTAAATCCTGCTTTTTCTCTCCCCCTTCTCCCTCTCTCTGGCTCTGTATTTATTTATCTGAATGAGCCAGCGCGTGTGTAAAGAATAAAATGGGATAGATGGGTAGATTGAATTTTTCTAGCATAGATGATGATCATAAAACTAGCAGTAGTAGTGGAAGTAGGACGACTAGTTTTATTTATAATAATAATAATGATGATAATGGTAATGAAGGCTGTGAAGCAAAAGATAAACTGACCGTTTATCTCACACGGTTCTTTTATGCTCGTTTTTTTAAACATGTACTCTGTACTCTTCATTGACCATGTTACATGTATGTAGTATATGTACATTAGCAGATTAATATTAATACTTTGAACTTGTGAGCAAAATTAAATGTCTATTCTACTTTCGTCTGTGCAGATGCTCTCTATACCTTTTATACTTTTGTACTTTTGTATTCTACATCACAGTCGCAATAAATCATACATTTTTATGATGTCTGCGTCAAATCAGTTTAAATCCCAGTTTCATAATAGACCATTAAAAGCGAACACGGAGCACTGGATCCGGAAAAACCTGTACTTGATTTCATGTTACATGAAAGATGCGAATTTTCATCCTTTTCATAATTATTTTATCTGCAGTTCCAAATTTCAACATGCATCAGTGACTGAGAAAATGAATGAATGTAAGAAGGAATGTATGATGGAAATGCGTAGAAATAATAATAGTTTTATCTTGTAAAAATGAAAAACTACGGAATTTGTGACTAATTTTTCTTTTCTTGATTTTGTTTCAGATGTTCCTGTGTCCATCACTGACCGTAAGTCGATGTTTTTGTTTCTATTTTCTATTTTATGCCGTCCAATATTTTGGGTTGTTTGCTTCTTTGTTTCATCTTCATTGGGTTCAATTGTGAATCAACCTGTGTGTTACACATTTACACTGCATAACATGATAGATCATGGGTGATGAATACAAGTTTGTATTTACTATTTACTATTTCCAGTTATAGTTGTGGCTTTGTGCTGAGTTGAGTTGAGTTGGATTGGATAAGTCATGTGTTGTTGCTGGTGAGACTGACAATGGAGGTACGAGGGGTGTGACGCGCCTTTCGAGATGAGACCTATACTATCCGACTCAGTTTTTTATGCT
>JAQGBH010000275.1:0-60410 GCA_034698265.1 Sminthurinus aureus | reverse complement strand
CAAATCGATTTCACAAAAACGGAATCAGTCAGAATCCAACTAGGTACCCACGAATTCGTAAGAAATCCCTCTGTGCATTGTAAAAATTTTTATACTACGTATTACCTTTGCTATGCTATATGAATTATATTATGTACTTTGTATATTGTATCCCTATCTATAAAAAATTAAATACTATAATGATAACAATAAAACTTATTTATTTATTTATAATTTAATGTTTTTAACGTCTTTGCACAATAGACGTTGAATGTATTTACATTAATTGTGAATAAAATGTGCAATAATACTTCTTACTACTTTATTTGATTAAGTTGTTAATGATTGTGAGAAATAAAGTTGGGTTGCGGTTGAACATTTCATTTACACTTAAAGATATATTATATGAATAGGGTGTATGAACTATATGGAAAGCTATGTTGTGAATTGGGTAATGTTATTTACAATGTGTATAATTATATTTGTTCATATGATTTATATGATCATAATGTATCTTTGGATTAATAACAAACAATAAAATTACAGAATTATTAATGGTTTTGTGGTTGTTTCATCGTGTGAGATCCATGTGATTCATGAATATCCATCCAAAAATGATAATCACAAAAAAATATTCATGTTGTATGGAAAGGGCAGAATAAAGAGATGCTGCTCTCTAAAGTGATTTTATTTATGTCTGTGGTACCGACTCTACATTTGTTTGACTTGGAATTACTATGAATCTAGAATCTACTACTGCTATAGCCTATAGGGGAAAGCAATTTGATGTGACTTTCCTCATATTCATTGTTTAGCGTTCTCATACACACGTGGCGGCCGCACTTGGTCGTCCAACCATTATTTTACTATTACTCTTTATGAATATATACACACACTATGTATATACGATATTATTATTAAACAGAGACCAGCTTCACATTTGCTGATTCTGTATTCTGTACAACAACACAGTACCACGTATCCCTACTACCTACTAGAACGTATGTATGCAGTATCTGCAATAATGAGCAATGTACGGTGTGTAAAAATATAGAGATGAAAAAACCATATTTCAGCCATTTAGAGATTCAATGTAAGCACACACTGTTAATACAATAGTTTTCTTCACTTTGAGTCGTCTACTTTCTATTCCAAGTGTTGGTTTGCTCTGCACTATGTGTATATGGACTATGGAGTATATGGGCCATGGACTATGGAGTACATGAAGTTTATAATACACACATCATATATGCATAATATTCACATGAAGCAAACGGACGTGTTTATATTGGATTATCGGCAGAAAGAGCTTTTAGGAGTGAAAAGATAATTCAATATAAAATGCAAATGATGGTTGTTACTGCATTGGACGGCGTGGCTGGTGGTCGTAGTGACAATATGGGATTTGCCGCATCTCCACACTTTTCTCTGTCCCTATCTCTTCTTGATTACATGACAATTCCCAAGCTGTAATGGAGATAAATGTCCAGAGAGACAGAGACACAGTAGCTTGAGAGTATTTAATGTTCCATCTACATTTACACATGTACTAAATTCACTAAGCTGGTTAGTCAATGCTTCAATGATTTAACTATGTAGGCTTATTTCATTAACTATATGTATCCAGATTCCAGATCTGCTCCATATGTATAATCATACATGTATATATGTGATCTGTATGAAACACACAACTGCATGTGCAACTTTTATGTTTCAAAATAAACAATATACGTAGAAACTAGAAACACACATACACGTAGACACAACGCAAATCTTGTTTCCTTTTTGCTTCTCCGACTCCAAATCGCATTTTGATTAAATGTATATGTATAGTAGCAAAAAACGCATACTTACCGTGATGTGTAATGTGTGGAGTGTGGAGGGTTAAGAGTTGAGAGTAGAGGGAGAGCTCATCTAATATTGTTTACAGTATCTAATACACCCTTGCTTCACCATTCTACATTCTACTGTATGTATACATGTACTTTGTGTTTTGTTTGGTATCTATGAAATTTACTCGTTTACTCTGTGCTCTACGGACATCTTTCAGCATCCACCTCTTACAGATTAATGTTATTTTACTGTGGTAAAAGTTTTCCGGGAAACTTATTTATATGTAGCAAAATGCTTAGTGTGGTTCATTTAGTCCCCTACATAAACTTTCTGGAATCTGGAATACTAAAAGTAGTCATAGTTTTACATGCGTAAGTGGGATGTATGATGTATGTAGTATGTACCAATGATGAAGTTGGGAAGTCTTATCTTTCAGGAGAATGTAAAACAACCGTCACAAAACGGGCTTGACAATAATTGACAATGTGTGACAAGTAAACAATGTTCTTCTAGGACATATGTAAATTGTGATGAGAAGCTCATGAACTTGCATTTACTCAAACTGAAAAGAAATATATTGATATCTCTGGATTTTAAATGGTAAAATGATGAACAATAAAAAGATGACAATCGTATAATAGTGAAGAACTGGAACTTCCATCAATAAATGACCACATACATGTGAGTTTCATTTTTTTGCACAGACGTTCTAACTTTCATAAGAGTTTTAGCACTCATATCTATGCATCGAGCACAGTAACTTTCCTTTTTTATCCACATCATGTTTCGTACACCTCCTTCTCTATTTAATATTGTTCTTTATGGTTACATTGATTCAGTTTGCTTTTTTGAATGTGGAACGGTTTGTAATTCGTAATACACATTAAAAATAGATGGTGTTTTTATTTTTAAAAATAAAAAATGCAACTTGAATCAAAATACAAACTAAACCTTTCGTATATTATATGGTATATATATTATAAATGTGATGTATGTATAACGGAGTCAAATAAAATAAAAATAGAAGAAATTGAATGAAACGATGCTACTCGTATATGAAAATTCGTGCACACATGAGTTGAGTCTAAGTACAGCCCAGACGCGAGTGTGCATTGTGTCTTGTGTATTGTATTTGTTATTGTATTGAGGTATGAGGGAAGTGTGACTTGGTAGAGGGAACAAAGGACTTGGAGGAAGTTTGGCCTCGTCATTTCTCGCACTACCACGTTGCATTTTGAGAGTGTAGAGCTGGAAAATCCATGTAGCTTAACGGCATCAAAAAGTGCATTTCAATGAGAATAGCCATGGATATGTACAACACATTCTAGTATACATATTACACACAATAAAATAGGCGCATCCTACACTGTATTTGCGATATCGCCTTTTGGTAAATACATAATGTACACTACGTACTACTTGCACTTTCTTCTTCTCGCACCCAATCCCTTTCTCTCATAAAGACAGACACACACCAAAGTATTGTGCTAGCAATAACAGTATAGAGCAAAGTGTAGTAACACCAACGAAAATTACCCATTTCCGATTTTTCGCCCTCCTTCCTCTTTCTTCTCCTCTGTCATCTATCTCTGGCCTCTCTTCCTCCTGCCTCAATATTATCATTAACTTTTCTCTCCGTATGTATTCTTATTTATTACACAACTTTCCCTTGATGCATCATTACACCCATACATATTCCCAATATTCGTTGACTGTACATTGTACATTATACATTGCACGTAGTTTATAAATAAAGGACGCGTATATAAATAAACATAGTTTACAAAGTTTGTAGTTTGTACTTCAAACTTCAAACCTAAACACTAAACACAAAAGTATATAAATATCTTACATAACATTTTATGTGTAAAATCCTTATAAGAACATTAATAATTTAAAAAATGCTCATTCTCAATTATTTAGTATGGTGCCCGATCTTTTCAAGAATATGCTCTTTACAATTTTGAATATTCGAGTAATATATTATGGCTAAAAAGGTTCTACATTCTACACTATAACTCACATAAATACTGTTTGGAAGAAAAATAACAAAAAAAATGATGATGGGAAAAGGAGAAGAAATCTCAAATCTAGAATCCTGAATCTTGAAGTGGAATATAGAAGATAGAAAATATCCAGAATCTAGTGCATTGAGCATGAATTGGCAAGATAAATAATAGGGAGTCGGATCTGGAGAGAGAGAAAGAGAATAAATAATAAGTGTGTGTGGAGTTTAATGATCCGTTTAAGTTTAAAAGCTTGAGAATGGTGGCATATAACAATGCTGATGACGATGAGGAAAAGGAAGATGAGGGTACTGCCTGACTTATATACATATGCGTACATCTGAATTATGAATAGATCTAGGCTCACTAGGGAGATTCAAATATCGACAAAACGGAGAACCTTTGACTTATGTGGCATTGTAAATTTCAAAGAAAATCAGAGTAAAAATCGCGAGGAAAATATATAAAATACACATACACATCTATGAAGTTTTTTTGCAGTTAGAACAGGTCAAAAATTTGACCTCACCAGTCGTCATATATGTACATACATTTATGGTTCAAGTTTTCTAGATCAATTCCCAATAATAACCAAGTATAAAGGAATCTAAAACATGTAATTTTAAAAAGAATATTTCATCACTGAACCTAACTTTGTCAACTTGGATGTACACTAATTGTAAGTTCCTTGAAAGAAATTTGCCTCAATAATTTTTATCTATAGTTTTTGCATTATTTAGTGACCCCGGTGGCAAATCTTTGATCTTTTTTTACTAAACATTTCTGACTTCATCATGTGTACCGGATTTTCAAGTAGAATATTTGGACCTCCCTAATGTTCACTGATTCATAAGGTATAAATATAGACTTACACAAGTATCCATTCATTCAGTCAGCCACAATATATTATCATATTCATTATTCCTTTACACATGTACAAAATACAAAATAATCAGACCTTATTCAAAATAGAACGATGGAGACAACTTCCATATCCATATTCATGTATAATATTATGCTACACATCTTCTGCATAGCATAGAACTTAGAAGTAAGGGTCGTACATCCTAACAATTTATCAAAAACAGTAATAAAAACATTTGCTCAGCCATTCCGTTTATATTGTGCATTGTGCGTACATCCGATTCAATGCAATTCCGACTTTCCCCATGTTATCTCGCAGGCCGATTTCACATTTCTGTCGATGTTTCAAAAGTACGGATTTTGCGCAAGTTCTTTATCAAATACTAAGTGGAGTTTATCTGTGATCACTTTATCTGTCTGTGCTATGAATTTAAGCAGCAATCTTTTAATTTTGTAATAGTGGCATATAACTAAAGAAAAATGTAAATTTTTGTTTCAGACGAATCTTCATGTGTGTAGTGCTAGTGTGCATTGTACAGTGTACAGTGTACACACATGTTGCAGGAGTAAAGATATTATGGATCAAAAATGAAATGAACCACTACTTCTAAGTGGGCTGGATCATATTTTATAACAAAAAAATGAGTAAAAAACTTCAATGTAAGTCCATTGAAAACATTGTCATAAAGGGTCAAGGGGTGATAGCATCTACAGATATAAATATGCATGAATATATATAAGTATGAGATGGGAAGATGGCCTCAACTGGTGATACAATTATAATGGAAGTCACATTCATGGTCACTGAGAATACGCTATTAAATTACTACTACAAAAGAATAGGATGTATTGAGAATTGAGATAGGCCAAATCTCAAAAAAGATTCTCCGTGTGAGTCCACTGTTGATACTGTCTCAACTCTCAACTGGTCTCGGTTTCTTTTCTTGACTTGACTTTTCCCTACACAGTTCCACTCCCACGACGTTCTTCTTGCGGGACAAAGTCGTTTATTTATTGTTCATTTTATTTTTAGTGTCATTCACTCAGTCATTTTATTCTACCTCACACATACAAACAAATACACAAAAAGGGGTAATGTATTCTGTATTCTACAACTATACATTACATGACAGTGCTGAGATTCAAAATGGGTGATAAATTTAAATTTAAAATTATATGCATTGAATAAGTCTCTTTCTAGAATCTTGAAGTACAACTTTCCCTTTTCCAAGAAAAAAAAATGTAATTTTACGTCCTTTTGAGAATACCCAAAAATAAATTTTTATGACCATTAACGATTACTGTACAAGTTTTGGAGTTCATGTAGGAAAATCACTACTTTTTTTATTCATATTTTCAAGCTTTACATTGTAAACACAGAATTATAGCTCATGGTATGTTCATTTTTTGAAGTTATATTTTTTACACAAGAAATAGTTTTACTTATCACTCGAAGAGCTTGAGTGTCCAAAATGGACCTATACAAATATTAATTATTATACTTAAAAACGTATAGAATAGATCAATTTGTTTATTTCAGTATCATTCTTTTATTTTATTTAAATTCATAATTAATACTAATACAATTTAAACAGTTTGATGATAAAAGTTATATTTTTATTCACGTTCACATTTGCTTTAAATTTTAATGTACAGATCCTTCACAATTAGAATTTATGTAGATATTTACAACATGCATGTTTGACAAAAACTCAAATTTTCTGTCACTATTACATATAGTACATTGTACATGGACATAAACACGGGCATGAACAGTCTATCAGTATTTTTTGTGCTATTGATACATTAGAGGACATTATTCTTGTTTTAAAAAACGTCACTAACGCACATGCATTTATACACTATATGTATATAAATTTACCTTTAATTTACCTGAATACATTGAATATTGCATATTGAACATACACATTCAGTTTGGTCATTGTATTTTTCCATTGTCCTCAACTCTATTCTCTCCATTCATCCTTTATTAAGGAAGAGTAATAACAATAATCATAATATGAATCAATTTACGTGGTGCACTAGGCACTAGGTACTAGGTACACAAACACATAAATAGACTCATGTAAACAGAAATCATGAGCACAAAAAACTATAATACTAACTTACCTTTTACCTATTGTACGCATAAGTATTTGGTTTGGTTTGGGTCACATACCACATGCATACATATATAGGTACTTAAAGCCTAAGTCTGGAGTCTGGAGAATGGAGAATGGAGAATGGAGAAGCATGCCTTCACTTTCACAATGACAAAAATGTTGGTGTATTTTCCTTCTTTTTTGGAGTAAAAATACCAATATTAATAGTGTAAACTTTCCGACTCAAGTCAACTCAAGTCAAGTGATACTTTAAAAAGTCGTCAATGTGAAAAGATACTCTCCAAGAATACTCGTATTTTATGTACAAAACGGAAAGTTATAGTTTAAAATGGAGAAAATTTGGACAATAAGTTTTAAACACACAACATTTAGATTCTATTTTTGTCCATGCTCCAAACTCCAAACTCAATCCGTAATATTACGTTGAAAAGGGAAAAGTCTTTGGGTCTAAAGTTTAGAGGAAAAAGAAAGGAGGAGAATAAAAAACACATTATAAGCATATTGAACGTACTAAAGGACCAAACCAAGAGAACAGGAGGAATCGTGAATAGAGACAGAAACGTTTAAAAGTCATTGTTATTTGAGGAAATAGAAAAATTACATGTCAAAGGCAAACAAAAAGAGAGAAATAATAGGACGTTACATTGGTGAATGGGGAAGAACGCTAGAACTCTCCTCTTCACTTTTCTCTATTTCTTTCTTCACTATCGTCATCCAAAAAAAAATCCAAATTCAAAACCCTCTGTGCCCTACATATTACATACATACATACATATTTTATTCCGTCTCTTATGTACATTACTGTATTGAGTATACATTATGTATTGATTATACATACTACATACTACATGTATCTATCTACTAATATCTAATACACCAATATGCATTCATACTCACACTTTATTGCCCTTCACAAATTCAAAAGAGCCTCTCATATGCATTTACATGTACAAACTTCCCATTTAGTACATACATATTTAATTTATCTATCCACAATCCACAATCCACATGCAAGATACAAAATACGAAATGCATCCAAAATCAACATATAACCAGTTAAATACTCACTGTTACGTAATAGTTATATTACGATATTAAAGTACACATAATGTACTTTAATATTACTCTGTATAATTTTAAGGGACCAAAGGTGTGTATCTTACTACACGAGTCCTGGTCATGAAAATGTCCATGGCAGACTCAAAACATTACAATGTACAATGTACCTTGAATTCATCTCTGTTCATACACACATACATACAAGGATGCATACATTCATATTATAGATGAAGTATCCCATTCTTCTGCTGTATTCGTCCGTGAAAGTGAAGTAACTATTTAAAACCCTGTGTCTATACTTGTATTCTGTATTTCGTGTAGTGTGTATGGGTTAATAGTTAGTAGTATCGAGAAATGGAGAACTGAGAGAACTGAGAGAAATAAGTTAATATATTATACTCATCAAACGGTCCCCCGATACATAAAAAATGTGTACACACATACAAAACCACGATGAAAGACCGATACTTTAAGCTTACATTATGTACACTGTACATTGTGCATATTATATCAATGGACGTTGTGACTAAAAGCTCCAACACGTGTATGTACTAGACACTAGATGCATAATACATACCCTCATATATCAAGAATCAAGAATGAGTGCGTATTGCGTATGTTCATGTGGGTAAAAACAGAGACATAGAAATAAAAAAATTCCCTGCTGTGACCGTCCACAGATACTGTCATATTGACTCCCTGCCAAATACATTATGTTACATTAATATGATACATTTAATATTTAATGTTTAACCCAATACCTAATAATGCAGTAGACTCTTCCCTCTTAATAAAATACAGAAACAGTAATATGGCCAAGTTCCTACGGTTTACTGTTCCTATTTCTTTAACCTTTAATTCATCCATTCTTCCGAGTTATTTTTACACCAAATTTTCCATCTCATACGAAAAAACGTCTCACAGATTTCTTACAACTTGGGTTTAAAACCGATATTGTGTAGTTTAGAGTACAGATATACGTAGCATGGATTCATTTTTGAAAAATTTGTAGAAGCGCAAGGCGATAACTAGAGATTGTTCTAAATTTAACTGATATGTGAAGGGTTAAATATTAAATAGTAGTGAATTTTTATACACAAAGTGTACTTCAAAATTCAAAGTGCAAGTGTGAGGGAATTCCCAACTCCCAATCGAGAAAAAGTTTGGATGAGGAATTAAAAAGAAGAGAAAAATAAAAATGTACATGTGTATAAATACATTCATGCGTACGCTATACGCTACACATAAAACAAGAGGAGAGGAAGAAGAATATCTGCGAATGGCAGCCATAGGTGGAAATGGGCTGGCAGAGGCATTACGGAAAGCCCAACGAAGGAATCCAGTTCCATTAGGGTTGGACTCACCCGAACTAAACTAAACTCAACTCAACTCAACTCGGCGAACGCACATTCATAATCCTATACAATCTTCCATTCCTTTATTCTTTATACACACACTGTGCACTGTAGACTGTACACTGTCCATTGTACATTGTACATACTTAGATGCACTTCTGCATTTCCCTATTCACCATTCACAACACACACGTTTTGTGGTGTTTCAAGTAACTACATACGATAGGGAAATATCCGGAGCAATGCAGTCAATTCTGTCTGGATTCTGGGTATTATAAACCGACACTCTACTTCCAATTTCCAATATATACGACATTATGATGCAAACTGTTTCAGTGCATGCGTTTTGTATTTTGTAAATTGCAGTGTGTTATATAATTTTTTAGAGAAAGCGCGATTCTGATCAGGAACAGTAAAATCTCAAACGAACTTTAATGCTGTATTATATTCTTTTGTACTGTACGTTGTATGGATAGCAAAAGATGAAAATTAGAAAGAAATTTAAAAATAGTTTGAAGTTCTAGAAAATTTTCTAATTGTAATAATTACATTGTTTATGTATTGTAAAAAGATTAAACTGGAAAATGACGCTGTCAGTTGTCTATTTTCTTTCATGTTTGATATTTGATAAAAAGATAATGGAAGCGTGTACAAAGTAAAATTCACCCACATTTCATTTTTTCCTCTTATTTCTCCTTTCAATGTTCAAGACTCAAGATATCCGAGTCCGACGAGTTGCAGTATGCAGTTTATCGGGAAAGATTACCAAAGATGAAAACGGAAAATAAAGAGACGGTGCACTACGTACTAAAATAGTCAGAGTCTGTAGTCATGTCTTTTACAGTACACATTAAACATTGTACATACAGTTTATCAAAGCAACTCGACGCGACGGCGTTGAGCACTCAGAGCTCAGAGTTGACTTTGCCTGGTAATACAAAAAACACACTTAAGTCTGCGCGGATCAATAAAGTTTTACTTCCTTCTCTGTAGCTTGATCCTGATTCTTACACTCTTCTTCCCACAAAGACTAGTCACAGATTTATTTTTAGGACTTCTTTCGCTCTGTCTGTTCTTACATCAGATCCGGAATTCGGAGTATGTACAACGTACAATGTACATTTCATGCAACTGGAATACTGGTTTGTGTCCTTATTTTCCCGAAAAAGGGATGAAAAATTGTAAAACCAAGCTTTGATGCTACTACTACACTCCTTTCTCTGTTTTTCTATTCCGTTGTTGAATGTACTTTTAATCAATTTTCGATTTCAATTAATATAGGAATTTTATAGATATTGCCAATTAACAATAATTATAACAGTGGCAAGGAGGAAGGATAAAAGGTAAATTATACAAAAAAAACATTTTAATGAGTCAAATCAGGTAATTACACACTAAATCCTTGTACAGTTTTTCTATCCGGGCTTTAAATACTAAATACTAAACATCAAACATCGAACACCAAATACGAATCAAAGCATATCTACAAGTTCTTGTTCATGTGTCAATTCCATAAACTCTCTTTCCAAGGAAATAATAAGTATGCGTTTAAGAAAAACAGGAATACCGAATACCTAAAAGTCTAGAGTTTGCATTTAAGCCTAAAGTTAATCTAAGGACAAAAAATCACGTGAAAGTCAGATAAAGTGAAAGGAAATGTGATTGCGCTCCGTTCTTTCACTGTGTTTCTCTTTCTCTTTCCCTTGCTCTGCACATGAATAAGGATGGTGTACTGTAGATTCTAGATGCTAGATTCTAGAATATACATACCGGTGAACAAAGTACAAATGTATTCATACAGTCACATTCACAGCCACAGTCACATGTGAAAACACAATAAACTGCGTATGCATCGTATGGCATGGCATGGCTACGACAAGAAAGAATACGTAGTGCAATTCAATAATAATCACAGCAGGGGTGTTTTTTTGCTGTTTCCATTTTCTTATGGCAATCTCACTAGTATTTTGTATATGTAAAATCTAAACTTTTGTGTGCTTAGTGCTGAGGTACTTGTCTTGTATCTTGTAGCTTGTATCTACGACTGTATATTGTATTGAGCTCGCCCCCACTTTCGATCCACTTGAACGATTTCCGGATTCAAACTCAGATATAACACAAAAAACACAACATACAAAATATAAAACACACATTTACGAAAGAACAGAGAGAAAAGGATTACTTGAAAAATAAAAATAGAGCATTCATGATTTGGTATTTTTCCTACATTTTCCCTTCACTGGGTTTTATAATCTAGCCGAAAAAAGAACAACTAGAACGTAGTAGTCGTAAGAGAGGACTCAAGACTATGTTTTCTCTCTTTTCTTTTTAGATTGCCTATTGTTTTTTTCCCGCGGTTGTTGAGAAAAAAAAGCAAAAATAATACGGACTTTTCTTGTAAATAAATTTTCCAAAACCAGATAAAATGTGTAGAATGTAGAAGAGAGGAAATGCTAAATTATCTGGATAAAGATTTACAAATGCACAATGTACAATATACGTACATACTGTACAAGGGATTTATGTAACATTTTAGTTGGTTTTTGTTTTTCCATTCTATAAAAGTATTTAATGTTTAATGTCTAAAGGGTTCGTTGTTTTTATGATTTTACGACTTAACGATTTTATATTCTACACAAAAAATTAACTAACAACTCACCGTTTACGGTTGTGCTGTTTGTAAAGGGTATTTTAAACATAATATGTATTATGGTATGTACTTTATGTATATGTATTTTTTTATTGATTGAACCCCGTAGACTCTAGACTCTATATTCTAGATGCTCGAATCGAGTTGAGATTGAGATGGGAGCTGTGGAGGCTGGAAAGAAGAAGTGAAAAGGAATATAAATCAATCAAGTTCTTTGATGAATGCATACTAAATGAAATTAAGGAGATTGACATTCAATCAGGACTGGAAAAAACACACTTCATGACCACATTCTTCATTTCCATCCTCTTAGTTTTTGCCTCTACACACTTTTCTAACTTCTAACCATGACTGTAGACTGTTGATATCTTTGGACTTGTTTAATATTATACTAAAGTTATCTATAATCGACGTATATGTAAATGATAAAGGGCATTCGGCATTCCATACACTCTGTTCTCACCCAGTGTTTTCTTTTCATACAAGAAGCAGGTAACACACATGTACATTGAAGCATTACATAATCAAACGGTATGCTTTTTATATACATTCAAAACAAGGCCGTATGCAACCGAGAAGAATTTATCCAAGTAAAAGTTTTCTAACACACAACACAGAAATACCGATACATTGTAGTTGTATGTATTCGCTTTTAAATTCAAATGAAAGACTGACCAGTGAAAAGAATTCAAAGCTTAATAGATCCTGCATGGTATATCGTGCAAGAATACAATCTTCATTCTCATATGATACACATACTTTTAGAAGTTGCATGATTAAAGTCCTTCGGGTATTTTGAAACTTGAATTACATTCAACATTATGTATACGTACATACACGGTAGTTTATATTAAGAATCATCATGTACATTTTATATGGATGTATAATGTATAAAGATGTGCTTTTGTATGCATAGTGTGAGTTTGTACCTGAGTTTGTACCTGAGAAACTGCGGCTGATATAAGATTTAAAATCAATGGATTTTCGGACAGAAGACAACGCGAGGGTAAAACGTACCTTCTCCTGTTTTTCTTTTGCTTTATTTAATGTTGATATTGTTCGATAATCCTTTTGATTTTCCACTGTGAGCCACTCTAGAACAGTGGACTAGAGGTAGTAGAGAAAGAATCGATGAAGAATGAAAAGACGAGAGCCAGAGACAGACAAACAGAGAGAGAGAGAGAAGTGAATGCAGTCCTCATCTGAGGATGCAACAATCAACAATAGAAATTATAACAAAGGCATATCAGCATTACATTCTAATTCTTGTATACAGTAAGGTAAATAGTGTACATTGTGCATACCATAAAAAAATAGATGGACAGATGAATGTTGAACAGTGAGTAGTGGGTAGATCACACACACACACACACACATAAAACGACATTTACATTATAAACAACGCACGTAATAAAATATAAACTACGGTAAAAGTCGTTCAAAGTACATGAATAAATAATACTATGCAAAAAAGTATTGATTTTGCACTATAATTTTGTACTACACAGATCCCAGGTGTTACTTGTAACTAAATCAAAACGATGATCCAGAATCAAAAAGTAATTTAATTTGATTATGTCCCTCATTTGCTTCATACATCCCTTGATTTGGTTTTCGTGCTTAGTGCCAGGTGATTTTGTAATTAAAGCAAAATTATTTTGGGGCCGTGTAAAGAGTAAATAGTAAATACCGTCTAAGGGATTTCTGTCCATGATATTTGATACGCTTTACATCCACAGCTCGCAGCTCACAGCTCAACATGGTTAATAAGAGCTAAGCTAAGGAGAAAAGGAGAACACATAGTCATAGACTGAGTTGACTTGACTTGAGTGATGTGCAGGATACAGATATTGTAGAGCATTTTAGGTATAATACATATAGGTGGATGAAATATTGATGATCAATACAATATGTATCCAATATAATAAGAAAAGTAGCGAGAAGCATGACATGAGACGAAGAGTATTGTATTGTATGTATATTGTATCGTCATCAGTCAATAGAGGAAGAAGAGTTAAAGTGAGATAAAAAATAAAGGTCTGCATGAAGAGTGGAAAATAAAGAGTCTAGAGAGTACAGAGACTAGGCGATGGTACGCAGCTTATACATAATACATTGTGGTAGTTGGAACAAGAAGGCACGGCACGTCCCTTTTTTATCCAAAGCTAATGAGTTGTCCAACGAGCTAATTTTCGATCCTTTTCATTCGGCTAATTATTAAATATTGTGGAAAAAATCGCTTAACTAACGAACTTGATGCTCAGTTGACGGCTTAGTTATAAATTCTTCAATCCTTTTGCTGTCTCTTCCTTTTTATTCTTTCTTTCTTGCTGTCCCAAGTCCCAATCAAATTCAAAATCTAATCCTGCCTTGTCTCTTATCAGTTATTAGGTATAGATTGTAGGTTGTAGGTATATGCATAATGCATATCTCACAAGTACCACCGATCAACTACTCGTATTTTTCACACATGTAATGCATAATGTATAATGTATCACATGTACATTGTACATCAGCATATTTTTATGCAGATACATGTATAATCTATACAAACTGTTCAATCCAACATAAAAGACAACGCTTAATTTATCAATCCCTATTACGATATTATGTGAACATCACGTTTAGCCTTTCATACAAAATCAGAGTAGCATTCTCTCTTTTACACGTAAAAGCTGCCTATATTATTATATTATTTTAAATATACGTACAAAATTCATACACATTATTTCATCTGCATCCACTTTGTACACCTTTTGAGTATTGAGTATTGAGTATTGAGTGTCATCAAATTTCAATATCATCTAAAACCTAAATGATATTGAAATTCCTCTAATGCAGGTATTGTTTATTTATTTATTTGACCCTTTTTGTTCAAAGAAAAATGTAGTTTTTCAATTTTCAATCATGCTTTACAAATTACAAGTGTATTTCAATAAAATTTTACATTTCGTCCGCAATCAAAACTCAAATGATTCGTGCGAAATTTTTTTCCCTTTAGATTTTCTTATCAAACACGAATTTTAACTACTAAATCAGCAAATTTGGATTGAAACCCCCTCAATATTATAATAAATGTTGTTAAACTGTTATCCCAATCCAGAATAATAAAATATGTGAACCTAAAGAACCGTATCTACAACCTATCAAATTTGATCATCGTAATTCAATGCTCAACTCTCAATACGTATAATTCAGTATGCAAAAATTTTCAAAGAAAATCAAATCAAGAAACGGCACTTTGAAAATATTGGAATTTGTCTCTCTTTAATGCGGTGATCAAAATGAGGGGAATGTAGTAAATAAATGGTAAATAAGAACAGGATAGAAAGATGATACATTCTGTTAGTTCCTGTTTAATATTTGATTGCTTTGATTTACAATTCACATGACATAACTCTTGGATTTGGACGTGAATTCAATTTCTTTTGTGTTGTAAATTGTAAAATACCAACTAATGATACAAAATCTCAAATAGTGTAGCAGCCTTCAATATATAAGTTATCTCAAGTTGGACAAGGCGACCTCGCCTCATCAGTGTACAAAAAAAACTGATCAAGTCAAAATAAATTGAAGTTTGTAGTTTGTAGTTGGTACATACTACATTATACATGGTAAATAGTGTAGCTACATAAATTGTAAATGGATAGTGGACAAAAGTTATTATCATGATCCAACTACATCATAAACTGGACTAGAAATCAAAAACCAAACCACTCAAATTTCTAGATGGCAAAAACCACAGCGTTATATAAAAAATAAAATAAGTTTTTCCTGTAATGCATAATATACATTATACAGTGCAGTGTTATCCTTTGAGCTTCAAAGATTAGTTAAAAATTAAAAAGGTAAATCAAGAACCAGCATACATTGTATCACTTTCTTATAACGTATATAAATACTGTCTCATAGAATTTGCTAATTCCTTTACGTTTTGTGCGGAATTTCTTTGAAAGTCCTCGGCAATGATCTGTTTTCTTAATTATGGACATTGGGAACCTCAATATTCAATCTGAAAGATTCAAGATAAAAGAATTTATACGTTGGACGAATAAACTTGAATGCAAGTTGGATAATAGATAATAGATAATACCCTTTTACAACATTATTTTAATTCTAAATTCGTGTCCTTGTGCACTACATAAATCTAGTATGTATTAAGCACCTATGAATGTACAGTGTGCAGGCTATAGGCACATTGCACATAGTACAAAGCATATAAGTAGATTACAAGTACATGCACGTTTCGTATAGTCACAGTCGAAAGGGGTGAAAAGGCTGGACCGCTTTCGTTTTTTTCGCTGACTGAATGGATGAATGTTCGGATGTGTATGAATTAGAACGAAAAAATATACCTTGACCATATAGGAATATTAAGAGCATTAGTACATGAATAAAATATAAAGTACATAGGTAGGCTGTATATTATGATATTTTAGTTTGGTCTAGTCTGGCCTGCTAGTAAATAGGAGATATTATAGAACTGAGTAGAGTAGAGTTGAGTTTTGAGTCCAGTCAGTCAGTTAGTGCAGGTGGGAATAAAAAAGGAAGCTTTTTTCATATTCAAAATGGAAGGGTTATTTATGTTCACATCTTATTGGTTGAGCTGAGAAAAAAGGAGAAGATCACGCAACAAGCATAACTCATGCACTAGAGAGAGAGAGAGAGAGAGAGAGAAAGAGCTATTTCGTATTTTGTGTTTCATATCTGTATGTGCATATACTGCATACAAGTTTAATATCTAATATGATGTGTAATGTAGTATTATACGTAATAATATGCACAAGAACATGTAAGTACGAGAGCAATGTATTTTCATACTCATACTCAAACTCATGCTTCATACGATATCTATCTATAACCTATACAAACTTAAAATAAAAATACTATATTCATTTTTTTCCTTTTGGGTTTCTATTTTATATAAGTTTACCTACAAAGATGTAACATATTAAGCTGATACACATATTATTCTTTGTACACTAATAATGGATATATACAATTAACTGTAGCATTTATACACTAAACATTACGTATAACGTATACATTCAAATAATACACATTCACCTAACATCGGCCTGGTTTTTTCCAATCGTAAATGTAGAATATAGAATATATTGTATATTATTATTTGTAGGCTTTGTCCATGTTTCAGAGTTCAGAGTGTGGTGTAGCAAAATGTAGCACTGTATACTGTATACTGAATATAATCACATAATATAATATAAAATGCCAGAGAGAACCACCATGTACATGAAGTGTCCTAATTACTGTACGTACGATATATGCATGGCTATCCACATATATTTAGCTTTTATATATTCTTTTTCTACATTATAATGTGCACTATAAACTCTAAATTAGTAGATACACCTATATTTTGATCATAATCATAATCATGCACGTAACATTCTCATATGACTTGCTATAGTTGTAGTCTGTAGTGTCCATCATGCATCATGCATCATGCAGCAGTATACAAAAAAATATAATTGCAGTACTCACGATAAGCTTGATGTACAAAACACATCACACATGGCAGAAAGACAGACTCACACTTCCAGTTGAAGTCTTAAAATTTGAAATGGACAAGCCTGGAAGCCTCTTCAAAAAAAACTATATTGTGAATACAGAATACAGGTAGACTCTCAACATTAATAATTTAATTTTTTTCTACCATCTTTTTTAAAAACAATATATTTTTTATGTAAGACCTATAGTGTATACGACGTGTATACACTATACACGCCGTATATCATGTACCTTTACAGAAATTGAAGCATTTTAAACTTCAAAATAATAATTTCAGAAAAAACAAAAATTTAGTGCACCATGTATCTCGTTTCATACTTCATGCGTATATTTTACTTCATGTTTGAAATAATTACTAGAATAAATTACTGTATTTGGTTCAACCTATATAGTGTATGAAAAAGCGATTAAAGTTTTGTGAAAGAGTAAGAAAGTCGGCAGACAGAAATTACAGAACTGAGAACTGCAATAATTGTGAGACGAAGCATCATTTAAAATATAGACTGTATATAATACCTCTTGTACCTTGTATCTTGTATATTGTATGATTTAACGTGTTACATTGTTACATGCATTGCACGTATAATTTGAGCTGAGTGATTAAAAATTGCTCGATTCCTGACTCCGACTCTGATTCTGACTCTGTGGTAGAAGTATTAGTGACTGAGGTCGGTTTTTAGGAAATTAGAAAATCATATGATTGTTGTACAGTAATAATTATTGCCAGCGGAAGAGTTGTTACTAGAGAAAGAAGAAAGAACCAAGAGCTATGTGAACAACAGAGACAGAGAGAGAGAGAGAGAAAGAGTTGATTCCCACTGAGAGAGGGTTGAAGTGGACATTTATAATAATAATGCGTTTATATTTTATATTAGACATCCAAAGTAGAAGTATATAAGTAACTGTCTGTCTGGAGTCTGCACACTGCAATATGCAGTATGCATTCTCTGATCTTTCTCTGAATTCTGGAACGGTACAAGATACAAGATGATATGATGATGATATGAAAGACACATACTTACAGATAAATAGTTAGATAGATAGATAGTCCAGTATAAATGTGTAAGAAATGAGGAAAAGTCTCGAGTTTTTCCATGTGTGTTGTTGGTTGTTACGTGCTGGACGATATGGACCAGGTTTTCCCTATTCTCTCTCTTTTTTCAAACTCTTTAGTTTAGTAAGCTTTGAATTGTTTTTGTGAGCTCAGCAGGATAGGACAGAATTTGATTTGGAGACTCCCTGCTATGTTTTTTTCATGCATTTATAATCTTTTTATTTCAGATTTTAAATCAGGTGTGTATTTCTCCTACTTCATAATACTTTTTGGTCTCTTGACACATGTGCATGCTCTCTGCATCTGAATCTCTGTTTGCGTATTGCATTCTGAACATTCTGAAATTTTTGGATTTTAGATTCTAGATTCTAGCTATTCTGTCTTGCTCTTTTCCTATCTCAGTCTCTTTCTCTGTGTGTAAAAGTATGTTAGGAGTTAGGATGATCTTCCCTGATGTCTCTCATCTTCTCCATATAGACTAGAACCTTGAACAGAAACAGACGTTCACTTATGCGTTCGTATATCCTATAGTAATAGATTTAGAATTTAGATCCATATACAATAAAAGCATTATAATGTCTACTACCCCTTTCTCTCCTCAGATGCAGATTCAATAGAATAATATAATGTAATATATAATATCTCGGTGTGTAATGATTTTTATTTGACTCTATTTCTGGAATTTTCTCATTTCATGTAGAAATTCCAAACTCCATGTGAGACCAACCAGCCAGCCAGCCAACCAACCAAATAGTACTAGATACTACATACTGGATACTACCACCACCACTGCCACCAAAAACTAAGACAAGGAATAAGCACATGCTTCATGTCTCTCTACATCTAGTTCTATTCTCTAATATTCTTCCTCAAATATGTCCAAAATCCAAAAGCCAAATGCACCATAATATAATAATAATACATCAAATTCTACATTCTACATTTCCCATTTTATTACGTATTTTCACCTGTAGAAGATAAAAGAGGATATTCAACCAAGCGGAATTTCAAAATAACTTTTGGTTTGGTTCCATTTGGTTTTCATTTTCATTTTCTCTGATCAGTGATTTGGCTCCGGCTTTGTACTTTGTACTCTACTTAAAATAGACTACGCAGATATCAAATTTACTTTCCTCACCAAATACCGAATTCCGAATTCTATCTCTTGCCTGTCAATAGAAAAGAGCAATATGAAATATACACATACTTTTGATGTGCACATGCTGATAGATTGATAGACAAAGATGAATAGTTGTAAAAGAGCGAAGGTTGTGGAATTTTCAATTGAGAATTGAGAACTGAACTGAAGGCTGAACACAAAACACTAAAGTTGCAATAATATAATATGTATACTGTATGTACTAGTTGGGGTATATTGCGTAACAAACAAGGTGAGAGGTCTAAAAATACCTAAGAGATTTGAAATAGTTGAGCTACACATCACACCAATATCATCCAGTACATATCCATACACACAATTGAACACAGCTGAACTTTACTTGGATGAAATCGATTAATCCTCAACTTTTAAGACTTGAAACCATTGTGCTGAAAAGTTCAACTTTTCTCCAAAACACACGTGAACTCACCGACTCATTTGTCTTGTTGTTGGTTTGTGGGAGAAAGAAAGAGGAAGAAGAAAAAGAGGAGAAGGAGAGAAAGAAAGGTGATACGGAATACCTGGAGAAGTAGATATAATATCCTTAATAGTGTGGACGAATCTTTCACGTACCAATATTGTTACTCTTATTATTAGTCGTTCCATGTTCTATGTTGTATGTACGCGCTGGTCGCTGGTAGTATATCTAAGTAGTAATAATGTAGTATCAGTCAGTAGTATAATGTAATATTATTGAGTAAGTCGAGTTGAGCATTTTCTCATTCGCTTTTTATCAAGATGAAAATGAAACTGTTTTTCAAACAGTGGGAATCCTATGAGAAGATAAAAGACGATGGTGTGTATCCTTTGTACTCGTCTTTTCTTTTATAATTAGTTTATAATTGGGAGATGCAGCGTTTTCCTATTCAAAAAACTTCCACCCATCCGTCCACAGTCCATTTCATTATTATACATTGGATATTGGATATTGTATCACGTATAGATATCTATACATATTAAGTATATGCATGTTTCCAGTACATTTCATATTATTTACATACATTATTGTATATAATATATACTTCAAAGTCCTCAATCAACGACCTATATATGTACTCAATCCAGTATTTCATACAATAAATTAGGTTCCACGCAAGACATTACTATTATGTACAAAGATTCATTTACATTATGGTTGAACAATATTCACGTCAAATATCCATTTAATCTTCTTTGTGTACAGAAAAGCTAGTAGAAAACCTGAGCAATCCAATTTTATTACCACTACTACTACTTTTGTTATGGCGGGTTTCCCACACACAACTCCACATTTTGTTATCTACTTCGTATGAAGTTTGAATGTACAACTTGTTCTACAGGAATTTTGACCATTAAGTCGGAGCATCAAACTTCGTATTATATATTATACGCGTTTTGAGTTTTGACTGTACAAATTCAACTGATTCAAATATGATAAACTTGAAAGAAAATACTAGAAATGCTTTCAAAACGAGGATTTTACTAACTATACCACACATTTGACTCACTTGACTTGAATTGGCATTAAATTGAGAAAAGAAACTAGAAACTAGAAAGGATTTTTATGTCTTATTTCATAGGAAAATTTTGCACATTCAAGTGAAAAACAGAATTCAGAAACCGTAGTAAAAATTAAAAGTAGGATATACTGCTAGCAAATATGGAAGGCCAAATTTTACATGAGAAAAACAGGGAAAAGAGCAAACTAGTAACCAGTACTAGCGACTGAATGTCCTGCGTCCTGAGAGTTGAGAGTGTAAACAATGAATGACAACTGTGAACGTTTAAATGATCCTATCCCTTGTGCATCTCTGATAAACAAAAGGGGATCGCTTTTTGTTATGTACGGAGATATGAACACTGAGCACTGAGTAGAGCACACTACACCATAACAACATCCCTCGATCCGCGCTTTTTGTCCGCTCCACTCTTTCCATCGTCTTGAATCTTTAATATCTTCTTCATCATCAGTAGAACTACTACCACCACCACCACCAACACACAACAAACAACATCAAAACGAGCGAAAGGAAAAGGACCCTCCGAAAGATGACAAGAAATTGTGTGCGACAGAAATATTGTCTCGTGTACTCATACACAGCACACATATAACTATTGCTGTATGTTCTGTGTTCTCTTTGTACATACGATGACGTGATTTCCACTTGTACCTACATTTATGTGATATGTGCATAAGTGAGTAGAGTGTAGAATGTAGTGTGTAACGTGTAATGGGTAGTGTAATGTAATGTGATATGGTGAGCTTTTCCTCTTTTCTTCATGTGTATTGTGTATTTATTCCTGTTAGACATCCGCAATGAGGCGAGTGAGTTTATGTAGCAAAAAGAGAGGAACCGACCACAACGGTAATATCCTTGTCAAGTCAAGTCAGCCTCTTCTCTTTCTCCCATTTCTCTCTCCCTTGTGTCAGGATTGTCATTGTCAGTGTCAAGAAAAAGTATAAGAATTGACAGTGACACAAGGATTATGCCTGACTTTTTTCCTTGTCTTCCTTGTGTCTTGTGCATTTCCTCTCTACTTTTTTCTAGTACATTTTCTCATCCTCATATCTCATATCGTACCAAAGCAATTTTTAAGAAAGTCGAGAGTCTGAGTTTAACATAAGAAGAAAAAGAATGCGGTATCATTTTTAAATAACTAATGACAAGAAACTGAAATAAAACAGGATAGATACTTTTGTCCTTGTATTTGATTTCCAATAGTTAGCTAAAAACCAACCCAGTTCAGAAAATAATAAGTAATATTAACCAGCCATTATTGTAAATTGTAATATTACAGTTTATTATGTAAAATGTAGAATTTCGTCTCCTTTAAGTACATGTAACGTGTATGTAGTATACTACTACAAACTACAAAAATCTTTCAAAAATCCAAATGTTTTTTAGCATTAAAAATAATAAAATCCTAAGAAAAAGGGAAAAAATGAAAAAAAGGAGAAAGAGAGAAGAACGTGTGAAAATTCTTGAAATGTACATTGAGATCCTTGTTTGATTACAAAATAAGTGGATTTTTTTTCTTAAATAAAATGTGGAAAAGTGGAAAGAGGTATGTAAACCACATTTGTTGTACAATGGCTAACTGATGTCAAAAAATGACACTGTACCTTCAATGCATATGTATTTTTAGTATTTTGGGCTGAAAGTATTTTAAACATGGGCATCACAACTTATTACATAGTTTTCTAACCCTAAATAGTCAGAATAGTTTGGATGCTGGGCTGTGGAAACATTCTACGTTGTACACGTAAATAAATTGTGTATTGTAAATAGTAAATACAAGCATCGTGAGCATTGGCATTACCATTACTGTTAGTGTTAGCGTTATCATGTGTTAAAAAAGTTGAGATGAGGCAGAAGCATTATTTTTATGTATGTGGATGCATCTACAATCTACAGCCTACACATTGTATACTATATACTGTACACACCAATGTTATGAGTTTGAGCTTTGAGCTTAGAGCAGAGAAGGAAAAGAGGAGAAAAGAGAAGATGAAGGAGAAGAAGTAACTGAAGGTAACTGAAAAAACTGAAACCCAGTAGGAGGCAACCAGGCCTTAATTTTTTGGTGGTGCCTTTAACTGTCATCCCCGTCAAAAGATGAATAGATGAATGCTCATACTGCATTGTATTGTATTGTATACATATGGATGTGTTTGTGTGTGTGCCTATATTTTCTATCGCTAACGATAAGACATATTACTCCCTTAGTTTATGTATGACAGCCTACAGTTTTCCCTATTGAAGGATCCATACACTTAAACACACACACATACTAACTCACTCGTACAACTTTTCTCCAGCTCACGACTGTAGTATCTAGTATATTTCAAACTATGGACTATGGTTTAAGGGTGGACTAAGAATAATATAATAATATTATTTGTAATACCTACGTAATACTGACATGGTTTAACTATTGCCTGTATTGTGTTATCCCTGAGAAAGTATGTTGTGCATGTGTATCCATATTTTGTATGTAAAGTGCATGTGCATTGTACATCCATTGAAATCCATTGAAAATAAAGGAAACGAGGATGGATGCATGGTCAAAAGTATTAGAGGAAGAACAATCATCTTCCTTTTTAAGGACTTGAAACTGGACAAACTATGAGAACTGAGAATAAATGTTGAGAGTTGAGAGAGTATACAGGGAAAAAAATATGAAAAACGATCTATTTTTCACTTTGGTTTCGGTCAGTACATTTTTCATCTTAAAGTCCATCCAGGTAAGATGTCAAAAAAACTGTATAGGACCTTGCAAACGATGCATACGCCATATGCCTGTATGCCTGTTTGAATGCAGTCTTACGTCTTGTACATTTTTATATACGTGTGAGTCTAAAATCTAAAATCCAAAATCCAAAATCAAGAAATTGAATAGAACAGGGAACATCCAATGACCGTTCCCCAGTAATTTATGAGTTTCTCAAGACTCAAGACTATTATTTAGAAATTCTTCACTTTGAAAATACGAAAAACCATCAATAGTCTCAAATCTCAAATTCTCTGAACAACTGTGAACAGCTAAATTGTGTAAAATAATTTAATAATGTTCCTAATCAGTTCTCATCTACATCTTTAATACTTTTAAGCGGATACACAAGGATGCATATGCATCTAGGTGTGTAATATGTAATATATTATAATACATAGGTGATTTCTTCATTTCTTTGTGGTTGTTGATATGTAATATGTATCCTGTTTTTGTTACTTTGTACACAGACTTATTTTACACAGAGATGACTGTCAACTTCAAGTATTTATTTACTATTTACTCAAAAGATTTGGCTTTGAATTTGGTACATTCTAGATTCTAGGTATCGGATATGTGTAGGTGATATGATAATTTCCTGTGGTTGTTAATCTGGATGACTTGTACTTGAGAATTACAACTCAATACTCAATACTCTCAATTCTATATTATACAATCAAAGTGAAGCAAAGAATAGGTTAAATATAATAATAATAATAAATAAATAAATATTAGGATTTGAGGAGAATGGGAATGAAGAGGAGAGGATAGGCTCTATGTTACACTCCTTTTACACAAAACACAAAACGAACAAAGTGAACAAAGTATAATTGTCAATAGTTGACTTTTCGCTCAGTACACAGTACACAACTTACAATAGTAATCATGACAATGGCTGTATGTACACGGTAAGTTTTTGGAGCACTGAGTATTTATAGTATGGAGTATGGAGTATGGAGCAAATACCTATTCTATGCTCTATACTGTATGTATATCTTCATGAAAATGAAAATGGGGAATGAGTGAGCTCTAAATAGCCTTGTTTGGATTTGGATTTTGGATTGAATAAGAAGGAATTGTTGACTATTCCTCTTATCATTACCACTATTATTCCAGTCATCATCTGCACTGTGTATACACTGTATACAGAACACAAACTGCTCCTGTTTGTAGTTTGTACGTGTATACAACAGATGCATATCCTCTATGTACAATGTACAGACAGCCTAATACCAAGGGTTCCTGTACACTGTAATCTATATTGTTAATAGCCCTTGAGGGCGTGCCGAGACTGAAACTAGAAACTAGAAACTAGAGACCACAGTCTACGTATATGTACATTGCACACTGTCCATTGTAGAATATATGTATGTGTGTAGTGTGTAAAAATGGATAGACGGATGAACTATTTAGAGAGATGAGAGAACCCACTCACTCGAGTACAGAGTACAGCAAACACTAAACTCTAAACTCTAAACACACTACCGAGTACCGAGTAGCCCAGTTTGTTTGTACAAACACTAGAAAACCTATAATTTATCTAATAACACTCATTTTTTTCTCACCTGCCCATAACCCACCTCAAAAACTTCTTTACAATTACCTGCAATAATAATAATAACAATATTGTTATTATTATTACTACATCTCTCTTTAGCCCTATTCCATATTCCGTACTCCAATATAATATGTACTAAGTACTAATAATAGAATAGCAAAAAGAACATCCGTCCAACACTCAACACTCAACACACAGTTTCAATTCATCTCCTCCTCCAACTCCAACTCATTTTTAACGACAACAGCTAAATAAATATAGCTATAATAAACGTCTCATTTCATTAGCAGTTCTGTCTTTGTCTCCTCCCCATACTCACATATTACAGATCTATTATCTATCTATAGCTCTTAACTCTTAAGTGTTAGTTTATTTTTCTTCTAGGTTAATTTTTTATTTTTTAGTACTTGGAAGTTGAAGGCCAGTAATTGTAGAAAAGAAATAGGTATTAAAATGTAATTAACAGAATTGTATATTGTGTATCATATCATAATTCATAATGTATAATATATAATGAATAATGAGCCACAATCAGACAAGACATGAAACGAATATCAATTGTATAATAAATTCAAAATTCAAAGTTCACGAAGTCTTTTCAAATCCAAGTCTGTTTAGAGCTTAGATTAAAAAATTGATACCATGCTTTTTTTTGAGTCTTTGTAGTATTAAGTATTATAGATGTAGATATATGAAACTATTAAAAGTATCAAATGGAATAAATGCATGAGGAACATTGAATATAGCAGCATGTAAGTTGTATATAATATTACATACTTATGCAGAGTATTTTTCATTGTAAGTTGTATATATTATGATGATATAATTCATAATAAGTCTACGTACACGTAGTTCAAAGAAGGCTTCAATACAAAAGGATGAGTTGAAATGGAGTGAGAACCGAACTCAGTCAGGTTAGTCGAGTTGAGTGGGAGTGAACGTTTCAAGAAAAACATTTTTTCGATTCGCTTTGCACGCCTGACTTTATTTTTTAACTCGAAGAATACATTATGTAGCATGTATTATAATGCATGTAGAATGTACATTGTACATGAGATACAAATGCGCTTCATGAATAACACTTTTGTATCAAGTATGAAGTATCTCGTATCTATAAAGATATGTGTTACTATTACTAGGACCTAGGATATGTTATACAAAGTACAAAGTACATTTGCTGGTTTTTAGGTCTCTCTCGTCTCGAATTTTCTCACACTTGGTTTTTTTCTTTAATACTTAATATTGTAGTTTGTACTATGACAAGATTTTAAAATTATGTTAGATCATTCCTTCAATCTTCAAGTGAATGAAACAAAATAATGTGTACTACGACTGCAAGTTTCGTGTGTTCTTATACCTAGTTGCCCACACCAAAGTATACACATGTGTATGTATAACATTACATTGAAAAAATAAAGTTACCTAATCCGAATCGATATTTTGCAGCCAAGCTAAACATTTTCATTTGTTTGTCATTCTTACACATTGTAAGTAAAAAAACATGCACGTTACGTTTTTGTGGAAGCGTACTTGAATTTAAAAAACAAAAACGTATATCCTTATATTTAGTATCAAGTATGTGCATTATAGTAGTATAATACAATACTGTAAAAATTCAGGGTAGAACCTTGCTTACAGATTCTGTGAACGACTACGCAACTCAAAGCTCAAAACTCTTATCTTAGAAATGGAATCTGCCATTTGAGCTGAGAGCTAAGCTGGTTCTGTGTTCTGTTTTCTATGTTTTGTGCATTCCCTTACATCTTGCATAGGAATTACATAAATATGCGTACGCACAGTATCCAGACTCCAGACTCCACAATCCAATCCAGTATTTGAATTGAATAGGCGCATCTCCTTCAGAATTGCATAGTCAAACTTCTTTCTTCCTTTTCTCTCTTTGTTTAGCCTCTTTCAACTTTCAACTAGTTTTTTTATATTTCAACCGCTATACAGTCTACAGGCACATGGATAAATTATAGTTAGGAAAATGCACAACGTACAATGTACAGTAACTGTGGAGTTTTTTATTTTTTATTTATTTAATGTCAGCTTAAATGACGTTCAAACTCCCATTACAGATACTAGATAGACCTGAACAACCTTGAAGACCTTATAACTGAAACCTATCTCTATTCAAAATTTACATATAGAGGAAGATATGCATCGTGCCTATTATACACCGTGTGCCGTATACGTGTATACATAAGTACATTTGAAAAATTCAACTTATAATTTACTTGTACACACTCGCATTTCGCCTGTCCACTTTTATGTTTCCCTGAAAAAACATTTATTACTTTTATTTTATGGCCATTACAGTTTTAGGTAGAGATTTGAGATTTGAGACCTATCATTATTATAATATTTTCTTTTCTCCATCTCCGTCTACACTCCTCACCATTTCGTTTTTCTCAAATTCTATATGCTTTATAATGCGTAAAGTGTTACTTGAAAGAAGGAGTTGTGATATGCTTTTGTACTTTGCATGTACGTAGTTGGATAACTTAAAAATGCGCCTTGCATAGATATAGGGAAATATTGAAATCACATTGAAGATGCATACTAAACATTTAGACTAGACATTTATAGCGAATCTTAAGGGGAATTTATTTAGGCTTCTTATAAAAATTTCAAAATTACTCCAGAACATCCGCAAAGAATGAGTAATAGGTATATTTAATAGGATTGACAGTAGTTAAACATAAAAACAAAATAACAACCTGTAATACAATTAGTGATTTGACTTGACTGGTACCTGCTAGTCAGAACATAGAATAAATAAATAACAAGCATACAGTAGGTAGTAGGTAGTAGAGAATAGAGATAAATACTAAAAATAAATTGTGGGTGGACAAGTTCCTTTGACTTTGGTGGTAAAGGCTATCGACTAACGAGAGAAGGTAATTAAATTTACGTTGAGAATTGATTGGATATTATTTGTCTTAAGTTTACCGATTACCGATTTTGTCGGCTCTTTTCTCTTGAGACAACACTTAACCAACTCATCACACATAGATAAATACATATTATACATGTATGTACATATTACAATATACAGTGTATACTTGGACGGGAAAGGAGAAGAGTGAGAAAAGACGCAGAGAAACCGGATCAGTTTCCTCCAAGTCCATTACTAAGTGAGGCGTAGACTAGGCTGTAGAATTGTAGAGGATGGATTGGACTCTCTCATGTATCTCCATTCTCCATGTAGATTGTATATATGTATACATGATGTATCTTGCTTGCTTAGTGTTCTAGTTGTTGAGACAGCTTCACTAGATTCTAGATGCTAGATGCTTTTTCCCCTTCTTTACGAGTCGCTTACGGCAGGACGAAGTCTATAAATTTCCGACTGTACACAAAACACCAACGTAGCACTCAACAACAAGACACTGAAAAAACACATGGATTTGATCTCTATCTCATCCTGGTTCTTGTTCTGGTTCTGGTTGTACTTCTAGTCCGGCCACTTGTTCTTCTTCACACAGTATACACATGAACATAATAACATATACGTAAACACTCAAGTTACATTTATCTATTTGACTAGAGTCAAGAGTTAGGCTCCAAATGAGACTACTGCTCGCACGTCTAAATGAGTGTTGAGGGGTAAAAACGATACACACAAAAACATGTACACACACATGTACACATATACACTCATAAACAGATGTAGGCTGTAGAATGTAGACATTCCGGCTGTAACATTAATAAGACAGTCTATCTTTCCACAGAAACTGAAACTTTGAGTTGGCACGTGAGAGGGTAGTTTTTTTTATTATTTATTTGATACATAATGATTCGTCACTTGTACATTTAGTCTTTATGGATACGCAACCATATTATATATTCTATATTTATGACTTAATATGGCTATACTTTTGTACTATTTATACTATTTTTGAACAGTTTATGGTGTAATGTTACAATTACTGCGTATATTATGTAGCTTTCACACATGTAAAGGAAAATATGTCACACACACACACACGCTACAATGGACGTTGAAAATCCTAAAGACGTTTCATGTCAGATTGTCACGTTTGTTTGTTTACTTATTTATTTATTTACTTTCTCGTTGTTTTTTCTTCTTCCTCATCTTCCCTCCTTCACAAGTCACAAGTCACTACTTAAATGAGGTGAACAAGGTATATGATGAAGAAATGATTGTAGATATGAATGACACGCACAGAGACACATGTTTCACGGATTTTTGGTAGATTTTTGGTTTTCTACCCCTTTTTCACTGGCTGGTTCGTGTTAATTAGTTGAAATTTCACAAAATTTTGAGAGTTTGACTGTCTCGCTGGAGAATCTAGAGGAGAATATCAGTAGATGAGAAGAGGACGAATGATCAGGACGAAGTGTTGAGCAAGTTTGCACTTTTTGTCTGAGAATTGTGTGGCTATATACGGGAAAATGCAGGACCCCTATAGCTTCTCTAGCTCCATATCTATCTTGTAAGCTATTATCGCTCTATGTGGCATAGAACGATGTAGGGAACCTTAGACCCCCTCATAGGGCACTATGAAAAGAGATTCGCACACAGAAATCCGACAAAAAATCCTCAACACAGTAGTTGGTATTATCAAACATACGGATGGAGAGAATTGAGAAGGAAGAGAGGAAGACCAAGAAGAAATGGTAAAAGAACAAGAAGAAAAAGAAGACGAGGAGAGAGAAAGGAAAAAATTTGGTCGGTCAAATCATACACATTCAAACATATTTAGCATATTATACCGTATTATTGTATTATTACATATGTGTCTACATGGAGTCTCTCTCATCACAGTTTGCTTTTGGTCTTGGTCTTGGTCTAACTGTCCAAATCTAAATCCAAATGTATGTATCAGAAATAGACTGCTTCCTCAAACTTCAAATGTGCTCGGATTCTTAAAATTCTCGTCGTCTCATCTCCCATTTCTTAAAAATTTCTAGTAGCTAAAAAATTTATGTTTAACCAAAAACTGTTTTTTGAAAAAAATTATTAGTCCAATGTCAACTGACCTATAAATGGTTGAATAAGGTCAAAGATCAAAGATGCGACCTAATGATACATAAAATGTTGTCAAGCTTTAAATAAATAGTGGTGAATACCAAATACTGAAAGGAAGATGAAGATAAAATTTTGATTATTAAGTAATCTCAAAACTGTATAATATTTTACTAACAAATTTGAACTAAATGAGCAGATTAAACCAGATACCAGATATATTTAAGTTTGATGTTTGGGATTTGAGAATTGAGAATCCAGGAACCAGTCTAAAACTGAATACAATACAACAATAAGGGCTCATTCTTTCATTCACTCTCTCGTCTCTGTTCTATCTATATATAAACACAAGTTAAAATAGAGACTATGGGGCGTCCATTGAAATAAGCCACTAATTCAGGCAGAGTCTCTGTATGAGGACACCTTCCTTTTCTACTTCTTCTTCTTCATCATCTTCCCATTCGTATTTATATGCGTGTGTCTTGATGATAAAACGTGAAAGTTTCCAGTCTTCAGTCAGTCTGTCTGTATCTATATGATAATATTATAATAGTAGTGATAGTAATGATAATAATGATGATATGAGTAAGAACTTATAGAGACGAAGAAGCAGCAGAAGAAGAAGAAGAGTCTTCATATGCTGTCTCTACGTGTACCATATCTTTGGCTATCGTTCCAGAGTTTCCTTCCTGTTTTCATTTTATTCGCTTCAATGGGGGGCTAGAGCCCAGCTGAGCCAAGTTCAGCTTAGCTTTAGCCATATTCCAGAATAAATATGTATGCACGGCAATATGCATGTAGTCTAAATTCTTACACCAGCATATCATTCAACACACTCTTATATAGTCAGATATGACTTGCAGAAACAAAAAAACCAAACCAAACCAAAACCAAACAAGCATATGGAGCATATTATTATGTTATATCCCTGTGAGGATAAAACATAGTATAGTTTGTTATATAGCTGGATGGACCTGTATGCTGTATGCGTTGGTGCATTGTACAATGTATAGACAATATCTGAACACTATATACAATACAAAATACACACTGTACAGTGTACGCTGTACACTGTACACTTTGAACCCATTGATATCATAACATTGTAACTTGGAAATGAAACAGAAAGAGAATTTTCAAGACCGACAACCTATTTATCTTGTGTGTTTATGACAGCTAGCTAAATGAAATGGAAATGGGGAAGAAAATTTTGTCTACTCACATTTTCATCATTATTACTGTTATGATTATTGCATATGTATCTTTGCATTGAGTATTGAGTATTGAGTGTAGGCGTGTATATTATATGATGATGGTATATTCAGATTTGTATGGATGTACAAAATCTTCTTTTTCTATCTGTGCTTTATCATTTTGGTTCAAAATGTTGTACATTGTACATTGTACATTGTAAAGCGTAGAGCGTAGACATAGATAATTATTGCAGTCAAATGGAGCAGCGTTTATTTACTCTACGCATTTTTCGCATGACTCAACTTTCCGATGGGTCTCATTTCACGGGAAAATGTATGCATTCTCAGGAAACAGTCTGGATTCTGGATTCTGTATGTACAACATGTTGTTTGTATAACGTCAAGGGGTTTGCCGATTGCCGATGATTCTCGTTTCTGGTTTGGCTGTGCGTTTCTTTTCTAGTTTACTCCAGACTCTAGACTCCAGACTTCAGATGAGATGAGATGAGATGGAAATGCAGACAAACAAGTGGGACGATGAAATTCATAATACAGATAATTCTTGTGTAGCTATTGTTTTTATCTTTGCGGCAGTACAACTTTTGTATCATCAACTCGCTGAATCTGTTACTTGAGAAAAACAGAATTTTGTACGGAGCATGAACTAACAGAACACTAGACTAGACTCTAGACTCTAAACTGTAGTTTGTAGTGCGTAGCGCTTGTTGTTTGCATGCAACTTCAGCAACTACACTATTAAATCAAAACAACTTTTGGAGTTTTGAATTTTATAGAGAAAATGAGATCATAATAACCGCTATAGAAGATTTACGTACTGTACTTGCATGTACTGTATAAAATTAGATATATCAAATAAAGTCTGTATACAGTGTGTATCAAAATAGATACAGATTTAATGATGCAGCAAAGGACTCTCAACTTCAAAAGACAAAAGACATTTCCATACACCATGCATGTGAACGTGTAATACATTTACATAGTTTTCCGTTCACTTTATCACACTTGTAGTTTTTGTTCTGATTTCGAACATGATGCTTAAAAGAGCTACAGTGTGTGATATGATTACTGTCGATAAAAAGAGATATTCAGAAAGCTCCAAGATTTCTTCCTCTTCCTTTTCATCTTCTTTTTCTGTGTACAGTGTACATTGTACATGTACCATGTACCTTTTGACAATGTCATAAATAAAACCGTGGACAATTCTATTTAGTTCTACTTTTCTTTTGTTATGGAAAAATAGACTTAACGTTAGTTCTCCTCTGATTCGAATTCTGATTCTGATCCTGATCCTAATATGGGATTAAAATAACTGTTACAAATTCAGTTCATTTCAAATTTCAAATTCCAACATACATTTTTTATTTTCACTTTCTACTTTCTACGTTTTTGTACTAAATAAATACCGCGGAATGATTAGAGATTAGACTTTGGACTTTGGTTATGTAATTTTTGTCAACTTTGATTTGAAGTATCAAATAGCAAATACGAAATCAAATTGTTGTACCAGAAGTATATAAATATCGTAGTTAACAGTAAATAGTCATTTTGTACGGCTATCCATATTTATTCATCCAAAAAATTGGAATCAACGTTAGTTGTTGTACTCTGAAGTTCCAGATTCCAGGAGCATGGCATGGTAAAAAAAGAAAGGCAGAATACAGAATACGGAAGCATGAAATCCTGAGCCCATTGAAATTCTTAATACTTGATCCGAATCCAATGGCTTTGAAATTTTTGCCGTAGTATCCCAAACTTTCTACAGTCTACGATGTACGACACAATAAAACTCAGTGCATCAGCCATCAGCCGCGTGCTTTTGAATTGGATCAAGAAAAAAGGATCGAGCTTGTAAATTGTTGTAGGTGTACTTGAGTGTGAGATGTGGACATTGGATTTGGATTCGGATTTGGATTGTTGGTAATGTAGATTGAAGAGACACTTTGTGAGTTTGTGAAGCAAATGTCTAAAGTCTAAATAAATACAGACATGTATGCATACATAAGCACATCTGCGCTCCGCACAAGATAAGCACAGATATTGGCATTGACATTGGAATCGAGAATCGAGTATCGCGTATCGAGTATCTCATATAATCATTTTTTTCCAGAAAATTTTATGAAATGAAGGGTGATGGAGTGAACTCGTAACTCTCTGGAATTGAGTTTAGTTCAGTTTTAGAGCTTGAGCACATCAAACAGAACCAAAGGAAAGGAAACCAAACCAAACCAAACCTAGCTAAAACTGACGGACTGGAGATGAAACCTTTTTTTATCACGAGACAAGGTAACAATGAAAAAATACGAAAGTCTCATGCTGAGCTTCCCTGCTGCCATTGAAAAGGAATTTTTTTCCCTCTTGGTCTCTTTCTCTGTCTTTCTTCTTCATCTTCATCTCTCTCTCTCTTTTCTCCTTTTCTTACTCTCAGTCTTACTCTCACTCTTACTCTCAGCTGCTTAATATATGTAATATCTGCTATATATTCCAATTCCTATTCCAATTCCAACTCCTCTTCTGCTCCTTCCAATTCAAATTCCAGCTCCAACTCCAGTCTAAAAACCTCTTCAATTCATAATATGCACACTGCACACTCTACATCAGACAAAATAAATACAAATAACTCTATCTCTACGAGGATGCATCACAACAAAACATAATGTAATATAACACAAACACATATATTTATGTTTCTAATATGACGATACCCTTTCAGTTTCTATTTCTTCTGCCCACTCATGTACTCATCGTCAGTAACTTGGTTACTGCTTACCTTCTAAACGGACTGTCTACTATCTTTTCCTTTCACCGTAGGAACTCTTGTGAGATAGTCCATCGTCCATAGTCCAAATTTGAAATTCCAACCATGTTTGACCGTAAACAATCAGCAATTAATAACAAAAACAAGTGTTACTTTCAATTAACTAGAAACTAGAAATATTTCTCCTATTTCTATCTTTGCTTCTCCAGTCTCCACTAAATAATTCCCAATTTCATTTCATTTTCTTAATTTCCTTCATTCCATTTCCAGATTCCAGATTCCAGAATTTCATACTTATGTCAAACATACTGCTTTCCAATATCCAATAGATTTAAAGTACAGAAACAATAAAAAATCATCTGATGATTCTTCGGATGTAACATGTTGTGGAAAGCTAAAAATCAATCTAATATACAAATAACAAACAAGTCAAAAGTCAAAACCTTCAATTTATATCAAAGTCTAATAGAAAACACTTTTGATGTTTGATGTAGGCAGCACTAGTAAATACCACAAGTCACAAGTCACAAGGATAAAAATGCAAGAAAAGTTGTTTATTTGTACATGAGAAATGATGGAAGATAATACTGATAGCTGATAACTGATAAGACAGATTACATAGTACATTATTTATAGAAACAAAACAAATGTGTTGTGCATGATGGTTTGAACATGTATAAATGGTCCAAGGAGGGAATTGTAATAGCACCCATCGATCACATAAAGCATACAACTAACTGTAATGTACATCGTACATCTATATTCCATATTGTACAATATATTATAGTACTGCGACTATAAGAAAGTGCCCAATCCATCTATTTTTATGCATATAGATACCATATAATATTTACATAATATGTACATTGTACATGTATCAAGAATCAAGATGAACAGAACAAAATAGATCCTCAATGATACTGTCATAGCCTCATACTTCATAATATGTATGGTCATAGTCAAGAGCTCATGTCAAATCCATTTATTTATCCGAAACTTATTCTTCACGACATAATAAAAAAAATGATACATGCATCAGATTTTGAATACACATACCTTTTCCTTGTATGAACATAGCACTCTATCATATTTAACATTTAACAGGTATTCAATATGTATAATATTTTTCTAGTTTCTCGTTTTTTTATAACAGCAGTCAACACAGAACACAGAATACAGATTATGCATATTCTTAGGTTAGAGGCATTGTGCTGCATTCACTTTCCAGTATCAAATCTTCTTCGCACGAAAAACGAGTTGTATTTGTAATTGACTTTGCTTCGTCCTCTTCGTCCTCTTCATTTCAATCATTCAAAGCTCCCAAACTCCAAACTAAAATAGAATATTGTAGATTGTAGATACATGTAAAATGTAGGCTGTAGACTTTCATATTATGTATTAGCAGGTATAGGTTTTTACTGTTATAGCATATTGAAATTGAAAGATATTACACAGAGATTATCTATTTCATTTTTATTTTTTTCTGATTCTCTTGTACAAGTAAATTCCTTCACGAGGCGCTCTCTTACAACGCTGTATTACATCTAGTTACTTTTTACTGTACAGCTGTAAGTTGGAAGATAGAAAAACATAAAACTCTTGTAAATTGTAAATCGTGTTATGATGAATTATGGCTGATGGATGACGTCGATGATGAAATCAAACTAAAGATCATATTACTTTTTGTCTCGTATCTGTCAATCAGTCTTCACTTTGGATGCCAACACATTTTCTCCCTCAAGTACCTGTATGTTGTAATGTTGTATGTATGCTGCATCCGCTATACTATCTCTTGATTCTCTTGATGCTCTTGACCATTTCCATTTCCTTCCACTTGATTACATGTCAGCCAGGTGAAGAGGTAACTCAAAATAACAATATCAATTTGGACTTGTCCAATTTTTTTCCATATTGAAAATGAAAATTTAAATTGAACTGACTAAATGCAGAACGGTTAGTCCACAATTCAAAACGTACGTATAACATATAGATGATGTGTAGATAATATAGATATTCGTATAACATAGGGGGAAAACCATTTTTTTATTCAAAGAAAAGAAAAGAAAACAATAATGTACCAAGATATTTATTATTTGTATTTTTAATTTTAAAATTTCAACAAGGACTTTAATAATTTCCTGTGTCAACTTTTTTCAATAATAAATTTTTCTTTTAAAAATAAATTTAAAGTTACTAGTTACAAAAGTTAGATAACATGTGTTACATTTTAAAGGGCTATTGAAGGTTGAAGGTTGGACGGAGGTTGGACTTTTAGCGGAGGACGGGCGTCCACTAATCACTAATCAACACCAAAACACTAAAATTGAAACTGAATGGTGAAGACACTTTCTGAATGGCAGAACTAGCATACAGCATACGACATGTGTTAGTTTTTTTGACGTTCCCATGCTTTTGGCTGCACTGCATACTGCATATTTTAAATATCCTGCATCCATACAGCAGGAACACTACTATTATTATTATTATATTGGGAAGTACTTGCTGAAATTAATACATGCTCGTGAGTGTAAGTGACGTAAACTGTAATACGAGGAAGAAGAAAGAAACCAATTGACTAAACCAAGTTGTACGACTAATTGAACACCAATACCAAACGCAAGGCGAGAAATTGTGAGAGAGAGAGAGAGAGAAAAGAGAGGGAAAGACAAGAGCATTCGACACTTGACTTTACAAAATCAAATGAGTCAATGAATGAATGAGTGAGTGCGAGAGTGTGGATGAGAGTGAATGAGCGAAAAACACTCCAGAGGGAAAATTCTGGCTGGGGACTCCAATTCCCAGAAGGCTTGTATATAAACCTACACCCGACAAAACGATTCAATTTTACTTTTCTCTGCTCTGCTTGCCATCTCACATCTCACATCTCACCTCGTCTCTTCTCTTACAATGCCAAAAACAAAACGGTTTGACTTAACACCAATTTTTAAATAAATTTTGGGATCCCCAGTGCCCATTCATTGTTTATAGCTCAAAGAAACCAAAGTACAGGAGAGAATGGCACAAAATTCCTATTTGTATTTGTAGTCTTATTCGTATGCCGTTTTCTTATTCTCTTACGCCGTCTTTGGGATTTGTAATTTGAAACTTGACTAGTTTTGATTACCGATTTCCAAATCCTCAAGTGAAAGTACAGTAATACAAAAATAAATGTGCTTGTTCCTCGTTTGTTTGTTTATTTATTTTTTGGCGAAAGTTTGACAAAAGTTTGTTTTTGCACATGCCTCAAAACTAAAAATAAACAAATACTAAATTTTCTGGGGGAATGGTGAATGAAAATATCAAAGTGTGGCGGAAAATATCATGCATCATGCAAATAAGGAAGCCTCAAAGCCTCGAAGCCTCCGTAGTCTTGATTATAAAGTTTCCGGGTTCACCAATAAACAAACAGTTTGTACTTCATTCTCTATACGCCGTATTTAAGACTTTTATACAGTAGTAGAAAACTCGTGACTAGTATTAGTGATATTTGATGTGCTGTGATGTGCTGTGATATTGTGTGAATCAAGTTAACATGGCATTTGTAGAACTCGGGGTGTATCGATGAATGTTTTGCAGGGGGAGAACGGAGAACTTGATTTTTTTGTCGCAAATTGATTTTCCATCTTCATATGTACATATGTTATGCTTTCGTCACTAGTCTCCATGCATGATGTAGAATGTGGGATGTACGATGCAACCGACTCTTTTGGAAGGGGAGAATGACGAACATAATCTCTTTAGGAATCATCTCAATCCATATGTTTATATTAAGTTGGAATAATCCCATGTAATAGCAAAATGCATTTACCTTCATAAAATTTCCCCCTCCTTTGACTTATCCATCTATCTGTCTATCCATCTATCTACAAACCTAGCTTTGCCTTTTTCAATTTCCAATGGGGAAAACTATGTATATATTTCAGTTCTTTATTTTATAAATCCGTGCTATTGACTATTGTGACTACACATTGTGAATCTCCCAAGACTGTAGGTCGGAGTTTCTTTAAAATGACATATTTTAAAACGAAATGCTCTGAATTCGGACAATAAAGCATTTGTAGAAGGGTTATCGTTAAAAGACTAGAACTATGTACTATTTACAATATGCAATACGTATACGTTGAGAAATCAAAAAAATGAAGCCGGAATTATGTCTAAATTATAGATTTACATTACGTTTTACTTTTTCAAATTAACATCAAACTTTAGATTTAAAAGCACATGATGTTTTTCTTTTCCTGTCCTGAAAGTTTATTTATTTACATAATATTATGTTTTTTCCACTTAGAATTTATAAAATGAAATGAAATGCTGTACGAAAAAGTACAACTTGGGAGATCCAAGAACCAAGATGTAAGCAGTAGCAATTCAATCCGCAGTCTGCAGTGTTGGTTCGGGTTTAATCGAGAGTCGAGAGGGAGAAAAGATGCAGTCATATTGAATGATGACATCTTTCCAACTGACGACGACGGCTGACTACAGCGTACAACATCAGCAGCAGGTTTTGTCACATTGAATTCGAAAATTTTCTCCCCAATTGAATAGGCGTGGTTGCGCTTGTCACTTGCAAAATCCCCCAGATCTTCAACCGTCTCACGTCTAGTCAAACATTTTTGATACAAACATGTATTTATGTTCATCGTTTATGTGTACAGTGTACAAATGACTTTGAATACGTAAATACTCACACACATACACTCTCTTTATACAGACAAGTAAACTGCAAATTGCATCGAAAACAAAGCAGGTCTAGACACTAGACAATGTAATATCAGGTCATCACATAAAATTTCAGAAACTATAATAAATCTGCTGATTGCCCTGCATCAACAGTTTAAAAGAATAGAAACATGTGATGTACGTTTTGTAAAAAAACTCTGTAATTTGCAACGATAATCATAGTTATTATTATTATTTGACGAATGACGGAACGTCGGCATGTGAATTGGCAATGAAACCATATTGCCTTCAATACAATTTGAAGTCTGAGTCACATGGTACGAGAAATAGGTATGTAATAAGTCATCTTCTTGATAATTGTTCACAATTCACAATATACTGCTGCTCCTTTCAGACACAGACATGCCACGTGAGAGTGACTGCAGTTTGACTGTAAACTATATAGATGTAAACTGAAAACATGAAACATGTACTCAACTCTAATATTACAATTACAAAAACAATTACTAAGTGTATGTTCACCAGATAGATTTTACTGTGTAACTTGTACATTGTACATGGAACACATTGTCTTGAAATCGCAAATCCGGGTGAATTTATCCATGATCAGCGATGGCACAAGACATTTTGTTTCAACCAAAAGACAACAAAATTAGAATTTAGACAATCATTGGAGTATCCACGTACAAATCAGGGGAAGAGGTGTTGGATTTTGTAGACTAGACATTAGAAACTAGACATTATAGACGCCAAATGCATACGGATGAGATGAGGATGGAATCCAAATCCTATCTGTGTTTCGTTTTGATTTTGGTTTTGGCCAGCAAATGAGAAAATGCTTCAAGTCACCAGTCATGATTAGAATGATGAGATGGAAATGGAATACATATTATCCAACGTTCAACATTCTACATTCTACATTCTGACTTGTAGATTGTAGATGCATGATGTATGATGCATAATGCATGTGTATGTGTTCTTGTAGTACCTATATTATTATGTGTAATATCGGCATCGGAATGGACGGCGAATGAGAAGTACCAAGCCTAATGAAAGTGTCAGGAAAATAAATTTCTCACATTGCGAGAGGAGGGAAAAAACAAGTAGAGAAGTAGAAAAGAACACATTATACATGCATGCACATAAGATAATACAATATTATACCTTCGTACTCATCTTCATCTTTGGTCTTTAGACATTCATTTAGATTTTAAAGTTTAGACTGTGGACTACGACTGTCTGTTTCTGTTTTCCTTTTATCCTGTTATGTAGTTTGTAGTTTGTAGTTGTTATGATGCGTTCAAGATGCAATTTGAACGCAGTCTCGTTCCATAATGATTGCATGCTCATGAATTTCAACTATTATGTACACGCATCATACCATGTTTTATATACTTTATGTACATACTGTATACTACGCCTTACAGATACAACGATACACTGATACAGGATACAGAATACAGACTAGAGACTAAAATGCAGTACAATAAAAATCAAAACAACACCGCCGAATCCAATCGAATGGGCAAATGTATACGTAATTAGCAATCAGTAATCATCTCATGCCAAATATGCAAAAAAAACAAAAACAAAACGCATTTCCTTTGCCTATTTCAACGCAGACAGAACTGCTTAATAAGTAATCTCAGTTCTCGGTACATGAGAAATTTCATACTTTGTTTTAATTGCATCTCCAAATCATGTTTAAAAATTATGTACAAAAGTAATGGCAGCCCCGGTTTAAATATTTTGAACACAGACACATATAATACTCCTTTACTCCGTACTCCATCATACATTATAATTATCACCATTCACCATTAACTCACAAGTTTAACTGGTAAATGGTAAATGGACGACAAGAGAATTTGTGCATGTGATTTAATATGAATGTAATTTGTGGAGACGGTAAATTGTTGTCGGGTTTTCTTGCAAGTTTATTACCTTGCCTTGTTCATTGTCCAATCCAGTTTATACAATTATTATTATATTCAAAAATTTACAAAACATTTCACGGATTATTAGGAAATAATTACAGGGTGTGGTTTTATCAAATATCATGCATAATGTTTAATGTTAATGCCGTTTACTTGTTTTGGTTTCTTCTTGTTACTGTTACTTTGATATTGCTATTGTTATTGTATCATAAAGTTTTAATGAGATGTATGAAAAGCAGGAAGGAAACAATGAGTCAAACATCAACCACAAAACATGTAAAATGTAAAAGACAGATAAAAGAGAGAAGTATGCAAAATTCCTTTTTATTTTATTGTTTGTCTGTAGATAATCTTATTCCAAATTCCACTAAAGGAAAACTAAGAAAGAAAAGATGAAGGAAATCTTTCAAAATCAAAATCAAAATACAAAATTGAAATTGAGATCGAGAGCATTGTCCTAAGCTTTTAGCTTATAACTTGTAAATTGTACCTAAAGAATAACTACTCATGAACTAATAAATTCACTAGTATAAAATATTCGATTGACAAAAGGCAAAAAAATATGTTTTAATATTGCCTGCTGTTCTTGTAAAAAAGTGCGTGCATCAATGATCAATGATGATCAAGAACTATTGAACCAACGAAGGATCGATTCATGAGATTGGTCAACAGTCAAGAGTCAAGACTCGAGAGAAAGTTGAAATAGTTTATAATAATTTTGAAGTATAAAAACCAAAACCAAACTAACATTTCAGGTTTAATATTTAATATTTAACAATTTATTGAATCACTGTCCACTTTTGACTGTTGACGGTTGAATGTAAAATGTTTGTTGTTCGATAAAAGCAACGTATAATGTACATCTACAATCTAGATACATGGACATGAGCAAGAGCATGAGAAGGATTTAACATGTTTCTCCGTTGCATTCTACATGGTGTCTAAGGAAAGAAAACTTGATAGACTTACAAAAAGGAGACATGAAAGGCACCACAGTCTTAGTTTTTTTAACTGTTCTAGTTCAGCCTTTTTTCGATAGAGTTCATCCTCAATCCTTTTTCAACTCACCATAGTAATTTTCCTGCTCACACATGTTTCTTCCCTTACGCCTCTTATACGCCCCAACACTCTTTCACACTTCTGTACTCGACACTCGACGTTCCACAGTCCACAGACGATTCAACTCCCAACTCACAAGCCGGCTTTACACACTTGCTTCTTCATCTTTCATCATTCATCGTTCATCATACATCATACGTACGCACATGCTCTCATTCTTTTAAAATAACCATTGGAATTTCAGCAGTGCCAGTACAAATCCGTCACTGATTAAATAAACTTTAAAGTTGAAAATTGAAATGGACGTTTAATCATAAATTCTAATGATAAGTGTTTGGGTTCTAATCACAAAATCAATACATTGGAAATGGGAGGAGTTGTAGAGATTTGTAATGAACAACGAATGTCTCAATTCCTTAAAATATGCGCGTGCATTTATTATTGTCTTTCCTTGTCATGAAGACAGGACGTAATTTTGCTGTAGTATTTGCATGAAGCATAAAGTGCAAAAATGAAAATTCAAAAATGCTTCTTTTGATATGCTCAAAGCTCAAACGACCTTGCATATTTTGTACTGTGTACATGAATAAATAAATAATGATGACAGAGAATGCAACGCTATGAAATCACAAAATTTAAGATGAAAGGTGAAACAAGGAAAACAAGGAAAAAGTTGCAAATTGCAAGTATTGTAAGGCTGATTGGCTTGGCTTGCAACTTGCAACATGATATCACCGTTATATTAACTTGTGCTTTCTGCTTTGTGCTTTGTACCTTATTTCAACAATTCAATTGATTGATAAAATAAACGATGTGGATTTTTGTAGAATTTTTGGGTGTGGAATCACGGTGCTTTATTTTGCACAGTCTGTCATAATTTGTGCATTGTAAATTGTACAATGTACATACTTGGGGTTCAGAATACAATATAATATTATATTATGATATGTGAACGTAAGAAAATACACTTATTTAAAACATTGTGGAATTTCTTGTATGATCAAATAGAAAAAGAGTGAAAACATTTATGTGTTTCCAAAATATTTCTGCAGGCAGATATATAATAATTCAGAAACATATGTAGAGTTGGATGGAGGTTGGAGTATTTCTGATCAAAGTATAAAGTGTTTGATCCTTTTTCTGCTCCTCATTCTGCATTCTGATTCAGATTTTGGTTTTGGTTCTGGTTCTGATTCAGATTTCAACTAATAATTCGATGATTTTGTACGCATGTATATACATGTAGAATGCAGTTATAGAATGTATAACTTTATACCTTTACATTGGTATTTGGTATCTAGTGTATCTTGTGTCTGGCTGTCTGCCTAGTGCCTAGCCTTCATCATCATCATCATCATCATATTCTTCTTCTTCTTTGTTTTACCCTTTCCTTCTTTCCATCCGTCCGTCTGTCTGACTTATATCTCTCCTTTCCGCTTCTTTCCAGTTTGAGATGTTTTAAACGAAGGTGCTCAAAGTAGTAAATAAATTCATTATAACGAGAAGATGCTCCAGGCAACAAAAGAATCTCTCACGTCCCTTCAAATCCTGTCAATTTACTTATTTTGCTAAGTATTTACGAGTTATTTTGCTAATTTCCACTTTTCCTTATTATACTCCCTTCTATGTACAATGTACATTGTACAGTGTGCATGTAAATTCAAATTCAATCCTTGATCTTCATACATACAACATACAGAGATTTTGGAGTTTTGAGCTTGGAGTATACCAACAACCAATAAGCTGACTATTCAAAGAATGTTTTTTTTGTTTCATCTACTGCTAATAAACACTTTTCCAAATGCAAACGCCAAAGGTACATCATTATCATCATCATGGTGTTGGGCTCTTACCGTGTTTCTGGTTCAACTTTGAAAAAATACCAATACCAATAACAAACAACAACAAAAGCTTATTTTGTCTCGAGTCTGTAGTCTGTACTGTACATACAATGTCCAATATACACAAAGTAGGCCGTACATAGCTACAAAAAAGAAGGTATTTGATTATTATTGACTCAACACTCCATACTCGATACTTGATACTCGATCCTCCATACAAAGGATTGAGCTAATAGAACTATACATAAAAAGTTATGCTGGCGTCTCATGATGAGCAAGAAAAGGTTTCGAGAATTTAGAATTTAGATAGAGATTCTCATTTACACCACCATCCTCGGTCGTTTTATTGTAACGCCGTAAGTTCAGGTTTTGGTTTTGAATTTTGACTCATGTGGATGGATGGATAGAATTTAGCTTGTGCTTATTAGTGTATAGATTTGAGATGAATTGTTGATGCTCATTTGTTATGTACCATTTAAATGTTGAGCTGAGCTGTGCTTACGTGAGCTGAGCTGTGTCGAGTTGAGTGGAGAAACTTGAATCGGAAATGATCTCTGTTATTGAATTTCCTTCTGTGTCAGTCTTCTATGATCCAGAATCATTCCAGCTTCAAATCAGCTGAAAAATACATACATATTATAGCATACAGCTAATTCATTAGATTATCCCAAATTGGTGAATTTATTCATGTTTTTTATGCCATTACTTGATCCATTCTCCACTTCGTTCATCGCACTATCAACTTTGGATGAAATATGAAATGTTGTTGACTATTGAGCTAAGAGTTAAAAGTAAAAGAAATGTTTACAAACATATTTTTACTTTGCAATTTGAGTAGATGCATTTTACATTTATGAAGATTAAAGATACAATTATACACCAAAGTTTGTAGGTTCTAGGATATGACGAAGAATTTTCCTACCCTTCATTTAAAGTTTGAAGTAAAGTTGAAGTAAATATTCAAAATTCTGTCATCAGTCATCAGTAACATCAACACTTCATCATCCGTCAATAAATATTTAAAGTTCTTCAACACTTTTGAAGATTATCTTGTATTCCTCCATCGTCGCTTCGTCCTCACAAAGTTGGAGAAGTTCAATAAAAAAAACTCATTAGAAAATTAATTAACGAATATAAATAATAATATGCTTTAGACACCGTATAAAAAGTTTCCCTATTCCCTATACTATTTACTATCATTATTAAGGTACATGTATGATGTATGATAATTATATACCTATACGCAGTTATTCATCCTCATACATTTTATGGCGTATATTTTGTATACATCGATAGACGAATAGACACAAGCGTTAGTATGACATGATTTCTTCACACACATGTCTGACCATAGACTCCTCATAATTATTCACAATTGTGTACTCAGAATCTGAAACTTATTAGTTATTAGCAACAACCAACAAGTCTACTACTGAATATCGATGAGCTTGTTCTATGAGGAAATGATTATCAATAATCAAAAAGGAAAATATACCCAATCCATATCTAACATCTACACTCTACACTCTACACTCTGCATAGTACCCATACATTCAAATCCATTTTCTTACTCACTTTTTTATACATTCTGTATGAACAACCTGTTATGGTTATTATTTATTGTTCTCGTTCGTCCCTATTTGTTTTCTATTTGTTTTGTTTTTTCGCTTGTTTTTGCATACTCTTGATTCATATTCACAATTATTATCAATTGCATTGAGCACTGAGTATCGAGTATTGAGTATTGATCGACTGTCAACGATCGACAGCCGATAACCTAATCATGCAACATATGCAGATAATTATGAAAATATTATGCTATAACTAGATTTCGTGCGAAAGGAGCAGAAAACCCTTTTTTGCAACAATAATTGCCAATTTGGAAACAAAAAGTAGGAACGTTTTTGTAAAAATGTGGATCGAATACTAATCCAATACCAACCAACCAACCCTCATGAAACATGAACAAATTAGAGAGGATCAATGATCAATAATCAATGTGTGATGGATGATGTTGATGCTCAACACTCGAAACTCAAAATTCAGTCAATCGCACAAATGTACTGTATCTTTTATGTGGTATGCATTCTCATACAAATTATGTGAAGCTTTTCATTGTAGCGTATGAAACTTGTGTACTTTACAATTTACTACACAATTTGAATGTGTCTATAGTCTATATTCGTCCAAAAACGGTCTGTTTAGACTTTAGACAAAGTTTATTATGCATTAAAAAAAATGTAAACGGTTTCCCATACATTTTATGCACAAGTATTGGAAAAGAAGATTCATGATAAGATGAAAATGTACAACGTACAACGTAAATGTATACATTTACGATTACATGGATGTACATGCGTGTAGTGTGTATTGTATATTGTGTGGTGAATCTAGAATCTAGTATTTACATACAAAGTATAAAAGTGAAGACAATATTCATGAGTTTTTTCAACATATCATCAAGATTGTGAGCAGAGTAGTATGTATTATGCATGTATGTACTATACAGTTGGTACACCGGCTCTTGTTCTTGTCTTAAATGTGCATCTATATTTGTATGTATGAACTTGATTCTTGTCAATCTACTGAAAGAACACACTCAGCAATGTAAGGAATGTGGCGATCTCATCTCTCGTCTCTCATCTCTTCTTCTTCTTCTTTTCCTCACCCATTCACAATCTCAACAACCAAAGTGTATCCACCACCGCTCCACTCTCGCTATATATATAAATAATAAGCCTTACATTTATCATGTACAATGTATAATGCATATGTGAGTCATGTTCTGCAGAATCGTGTATCGTATACCGTATAAGCGATACAAGAGGTACTACTGAATATGTATTACCTACATGTTTATGTATGAAGAATGGAGACAGAGAGAAGAGTCATTGTTTTTCTCAATGTTGTTCCCTTATAAATACCTTGTACATGGAACATGTGAGCATGGATCTTATTATATAGAGACTTTTTGTCTTGTCCGCAGTCCGCATCGTTTCATCATCAACAACAAGAAACAAGAACAAGCATCAAGAAGATGATAGAAACTCTGATGAAATCTGAGACAATCAGCATCCTCGTACGGAAGAACGCAGCTAGGACACATTGAATTGAATATCGGGTAGTATCTACAAACTACAAAACATACCATACAAACTATACAAACGACAAACTAGCTCTCACATTCATGTAATACTATATGCGTATGGCATTTGTGTGCACACTTGTGACCATGTTGTATCCATGGATGTACCATATAGACTGAAAATTACTGTTTACTGCACATGATAAATTTTTAATGCGTACATATAAACTAAAAAATTATGTGCATAAGTACAAAAGTATGTATAGACATCATGTCATGTGTATTCCTCTAAATTCTAAAATTTGAATGTACTTATTTATTATTGGAGATTGGAAAGTTATCTGTTTGGTGTTTGGTTTTTGGCGAGTTGGTAGTTGGTAAAACCAAAGAATAAGTAAATAGGAACCGAATATCCCATTTTGAATGTATTAGGTATTGCATATTTCATATTACAAATACCTGTGTTTAACCAATAAAATTGTAATTGTATGTACGAAAAACGGATCATGGATAAGGGATACAAAGAAGTATTTACAATGTGCATGAAGTGTGTAATGTATTGAGTTGAGTGTTGAGGTAAAGAAAGAAAACTCCAGATAAGGGAATTATGTTTGTTGTTTGTTGTGCTCCGTGTCATCTCATCTCTCATCTTATGTTTTGTTATAATATTATATATTATATTATTATGTTCTCCTATGTTTGCATTCGTATACTTATTTGTATTTAGTAGAGTTTACAGTTTACAGTTTTTCCGTCCTGACTTGATTTGTCTTGTACATTTTTTATTATGCATACAAAATATATACGACGTACAATGTAGAATATCGGATGTAGGATGCAAGGATGCCAGGCAATCTTTCAATCATTGTAAATAATGCCATGATGAATTCAATCTTTTCAATCACGTATGTACGTGCATGTAAAGCTCGCGCATGCGCGTGGAGAATACATGGAGATACATAGTGTGATTGAAAAGATTGAATTCATCATGGCATTATTTACAATGATTGAAAGATTGCCTGGCATCCTTGGTAGGATGTACGATAGACAGACATGTGAAGGAATCCTCGATCCTCGAGTTACAGTTGTAAGACATTCCATTTAAGCAGAAGAGCGCGTGCTCTTCTCTCTATCTTCATCTCTGCCTGGTACCTTGTACACTGTACACTGTACACATGTACATAATGTTGATTTTCCAAGACGATGAAAAACTCTTATGATTCTTGATTAATGAATCTTTCACTCATCTTTGACTTGATTCTATCCATTATTTTATTTCTATCTTAGTCTTCTTCTTTTTCGTTTTCATTTTCCGTTTCCTCTGCAGGTTTATCATCCGTAGCCCAAAATCCCCTCTTTTCCTGCCTCTATTACTACTTCAACAAAAATCATCGTTTGTACAAAGAAGAATACATACCTACGATGTACCTAGTATGTACAGTGTACAATGTACATCAAACTTTAAAACTTAAAGACTGTGGGTTGTAGATATGTAGCATGTACAATGTACAATGTATAGAGCCTTTACTAATTAGACAATGATTTGGCATTTTATTCCCTCATAGTTTTCAGTTTTCATCTCCTGTCTAACTCTAGTTTAAAAATTATTTCAATTCCTAATTCCTATTCCCAGAGCACAGAGCAGATAGCAGATAAATAGACAGAAGCAGAAATGATGAACGATGGATTTGAAATGAGTGATTTTGAATTATGGTTACTCTTTCTTCTGTTTCTTCTTCTCCTCCTTGAATCCTATTTTTACAGTAATTAAATATTTATGACCTCAGCGGTATTTGTTGATTTTTTGACAGAAATAATAATAATAATACACATAATAATAGTGACTCGAGTTTTATTATTTACAGGTACAAGCAAATTTTTTTAAAAATAACTGTCAACTGTACGCTGTACATATGATTTTGATTTATCTGCGCAGTACACAATAGGTTTTTCTGATAAAAACCATTTGCATCTGGGTGATATCTTAGAAGTTTATATTGAAACTTTGATAGATTGGCATTGAATGTACTTGAATTATTTTAAATTTTTTAAAAACATCGAGAGTATAGTCCAGAAGAGTCAAAGAGTCAAGAGATGAGATATGAAATTGAACTTAAAATGTAAATATCAAATATCACGTATCGTCTTTGTTCATTTTTTCACGTGTTCTCTCATCTTTTTTGGTCAGAACATAAAAATAGATATGAATTTCTGATTTGCAGATCGAAAAATTGATTGATGGTGAGAGGTACAGTGGAATAATAGATAGATAGTTATTATAAATAAATACATTATGTAAAGTTCATGATGTCTCTTGATGGGGTTCTTCCAGTACAACACAAGTTACAAGTACACAACACAAATACGTAGGGCACATATCACATGAGAAGATCATCGCACATGTGACTCACGGATATGTTTGGTGTGTACAGTATAGAGGAGATGAAAAAGGTATCTACTATCTAGAGTCTAGAGAAGAAAAAATCCGTTGGTTACGTTTTTAAGTTGGGTAATATGCAGGTGTAATATATTTATGAACAAACACCTGTTTCTTCTTTTGCTTCTTGTACATAGTACATGGTACATAGGCAATACAATCCAATGTAGCACGGTAAATGGTAAGGCATCGTATGGTATGGTGTGGTATGGTATGGGCACAGTCAAAGAGAACAGGTAGACATGTACATAATTGCTCACACACAACGAGTCACTACTTGAACCTTTGTGATCATCACAAAGACCAGACGACCAAAATATTTCTGTATACACACTCAAGACTCTACACTCAAGATAAGTCACTTTCACATTACACGCTATTACTTCTTCTTCTTATCTACATACAGAATACAGACACTCACTAACAGAATTAGATGGATTATCCTTCCAGACAGTTTTACTGCTAGTATGTAACATGTAATATTGGACACTTGTGCGGGTATTCTCTATTTCTATTTACAATTTACTGCATAGAGATCTACCTACATGTGTACAAATCTTTCACCTTCCAGTTGCATATATCTATAGGTACCTTTAGCTTTTATCTTTCACACAGTCACCATTCAATTCCAGCAAATTCAAACGAGGACAAAATTAAGTTCATCAAATTCGTCCATAAACTCCCTTGCTCGAAATATTTGTGAATTTTTTGAAGTATTCTCAAAACAGAGGTCGCAATCTCGGTGCAATTTGACAATGAAAAATTATGCACTTTCTCCCCATTTACTCTCTATTCTCTATGCATTACACATGCTTCTATCTGTAAGTTGAGAATTGGAGATAAGTAAAAAACAAAGGGACTGCGGATGTAACAAACTTTTCCCAATGTTAATGGGACGACGTGCAGTAAACAGTAAACAGTAAAGTTCCCATTTCAGAGGGAGAATAAAAGTCACTGGAAAATTTGTCAACAGTCAAGTTCAAATCCGAGTCCAGTCATACGCAGAACTACTAACTGCTACGAGTGAGAGAGTAGTAGAGAGCAGTATAGTCCTATCGCATAGTGTCGTAACGCAACGTTAGCCATCAGAGTGATTTTCTATTTGCGAGAGAAACCATTCAGATGAAAATCTTAATGTCTATTTTATTTTCACAGTTCTTCCCTCTTATTTTTTTGTTCCAAGTTCCAAGCATCCTCTTTTCTTTGTCTATAGTATTTTGTACTCTGTATTTGTACATATATATAAGCTTCTAAGGTTCTAGCATACTTGCTTACAAGAGGAAAGGAAAAGTGATGGGGCTTGTTTTTCCGCATACACATAAAACAAATACACATGAAAAAAATCTCGTTGCCTTCCTATTTAGTTCCTAGTTTCTAGTTTATTTTCTTGCTGAAAGCTAAGGAAAAAAATCCCATGAAAATATTGTCTGCATGTGATTTGTGATATATGATGTTTAATGTATGTACTTTTTATGTACACTGATCTTGAGTCTCGAGTCTTGAGTCTCGAGTCTTGAGGAACAAGGAATGAGGAATGAGAATGAAAGAATGACACAAGTCAAGTTGAGGGTAAAAGAGGGTAAAAGAAACAAATGATGTGAGTAATTTCCAGTCGAATTATACAGAATAACACGCATACATGTGTCAAGAGTACACATTATAAATTACACATTATGCATCCAAGTGCTGGTTCCAGGCATGAGAAGGTTGGCAAAATCAGCAGGTAGTAGATGACTAGATGTGAGGTACCCCGACTCAAAAATCAAAAAATGCTGCCTATTCACTATTCAGCGTTCGACATTCAACACTCCGACGGTGGAGGTAGATAGTAAATATATAATAGATACGATATTTGATTTGAAATACGAAATAACAGTGAGTAAGTTGAGGGAGAACAGGTAATATAATAAATGATGATACAAGGATCAAAACAAGTTGTAGTGTTTTCTATACTGTTGTGTACAGTTGGAGGCCCTGTCTGAAATATGCAGTGTAAAGTCGTAGTAGTAGCTGTAGTAGTAGCATAGTGCTAGTGGAAAAGCCAAGTCACAGTTCACATGATGACTACCTTTAAGACCAAGATTGAAATTGAGACGATGATGAAGAATGAAGGAGAGCAGAGAAAGAAGCTGGAAAGGCATAAGAATAGAAGACCACGGAGTCATGTATGAAAAGGGAAAGAAAGAACTTCTTTTTCTTTTGGTACACCAAGAATGTGTCCTCTACATGCTCTGGAATTTCAAATACCCTTCCTAGAACATGAATACACGCAACATCCATGTGCATATGTATATACACGTGTACCTATTTCTTTCCGTATCCCTCTGACGATACGATACAGGGAGATATAATACATACCCCTACAATTATAATTACAACAACAATAACTCTCCTAGCAGGTCCTTCAGTATTCAGTTCAGTTCATTTCTTTCCTTCTTCCTTCATCCATTCTGCCTCTTTCTGGATTCTGGACTCTGGACTTAACATTTTGGTTAAAATTGTATATTGTATACACATCTTGACTTACATCCAATATATAATAATGCTAGCTAGTCTTACACCTTATATCAAGTGCAATTTTGAATCCCAATAAGATTTGACCTTCTCTATAGAACCCGGTGTGTACAGAGTGTGTGATAAGGAAAACTGCAAAATTCTGTCTTGCATGTATGATATGATATTGTATTTTATACGTGTGTAAGTGGACATGGTTTTAAATTTGACTCTTTTAAAGCGTACAGTCGTTAACTGGAAGGGAATTTCATATGTATGAATTTGTAGACATGTAGTATAATGTAATATAATTTAGTGCTTTGTTTCTATAGTCTGTATAATATATATGTCCACATTCTATAGCTACCTTTTATTATGCATAGAATTTTTTTCTTTCATCTATAGCCCATGTTTATTATTAGGTATTTTATCCTCTTTGTAAACTTGTATGTATGTACACTGTACACCTCCGTACAGGAGTGAGTTATATAATTGGTAATGGTGATGGTGATGTTGTGTTATGTAGTGTTGTTATCTTGTGGATTGTGGATGATAGTTTTTGTTTGGAATTGTGTCATAATATATCCAAGTATATAGCATATGTGATACTATACTCGTGCATACACTGGTATGTACTTTTTATTTCAGGTAGAGAAACAATAACAAGAGAGGAAGACGGAGACGAAGCAGAGACAGAGTGAATATCCTGAGGAATACAGACACAGACACAAACACAGATGTAGAGATAGAGGGAAGAATAAAGAGTGTGTGGTAAAGATGCAATGTGAGTGAGCAAAAAACAATTGGAACGCACCAAGGCGCAATGCTGTCTGTGGATGTCTGTGGCTCCTGGTAAAGCATCTTCCACCTATTTTCAGTTATCTCTCTCATCCTCTCAGTCCATACAAACATACATATGAGCTCTAAACTATAAACTTGAAGTACCAGCTTACGTACTGTAGAATATGTAATATGTATGCATATGGTACATGTTACTTCCAGTTGGATTGAAGATTGGATTGGAGTTTTTAAGAGAGAGAGAGGACCGACGGAGATGAAAGAAAGAGAAAAATATATCCCACCGTCACATACCTATATCAAAAGATTACAGATACATAATATAATACATATCTTTTTACAATTTACAAGTACAGTACAGTACACAGTCCATCGTCCACCATCCACCATCCACCATCCACAGTCATTCCCCTACGGATATTCACACACACATGATATGTAGTACAAGTTACAAGGTACTTATGGCAATTACAAAGTCCTGCATAGTAAATACTCTTCATCATATTCTTTTCACCACCATCATCATTTCAGACTTCATATCCTAACCAATTTCCAATATCCAGCTTGTGGTTTCAATGAAGTCTCATCCACAATCCGTACTCCATACTCCATGCATATCGCGTATGTATTGTACTTGGAAGAAGCAGAATAATAATTGGTTATCCCCAGTTTAACAAACGTACAAGAAATATGAGGTATGAACATTTGATTTGCTCAAATGTAACACAAAAAATGAATTTATTAAAGGTGTTGCAAATATTTAACTTATTCTCCGTTAAACAAAATAATTGAGAATTGAGAAGGTGGACTACAAAGTGTCTAGTATGTAGTAGTCAAAAATCAACTTATGTATCTATGTATGATGTATGGTAAACGTTTATCCTGATGATTTTCTATCACGTTTGCATTTTGTATGTATATTATAAATTCTAATTTAGAATCTTTGAAATCTGAATTTAATTCGACTTAATCCGTTGTCCGTAGTCTAAAGTGAGTTGGACGATAAGTTTTCTCTGTGCAGTTGATGGTAAATAAACTATCATACATGTCCCCCAATTTCATTTCGTTTCATCAGAGAGGGTGCAAGAAGCCAAGTCAAGGACTTTAATTTAATTTATATGATTAATCCCTTTGTCTGTGTACATATGTTTTTAGTGTTCACTGATTAAGCACGGAAGTATCAGTAATGCCAACGTAATTCTAAAAAGATCAACTACTGTAATGAGGAACAAAAACAAATAAATCATATCTTGACTTTGAAAATGCAGTAGGCGCATTTTCAAATCTATAAATTCATCATTTTTTATTTCCAAAAACTATTTATATTTTGTTTGAATTCGGAATTGTATCAAATCATCCATTAAAGCGTGTTGCGTATTTTGTCAATAAAATTTGGAGCTCCAGTTGTTTCAAAATTCGTTTACATTGTACGTTATTTGATTTCTTTGTATGCTAAATGTATGTTTAATTTTTGGATGCATTTTTGCCCTACCGTAATCACACTATACATTTATAGTGTAAAATGTGTACAATGTATAGTACGCAGTGCTACATTTTAGTTATTATGTCTGTAGACACAAAGAATAGATTTAATCGGCTCAGTCGTTTCATATTATCATTTACAACGTATTTGGAAGAAGGGGGTAAGAAGAAAGAAGACATCACAGGCATGGAGCTAATCGGCAGTTGATGAAAGTGAAAAGTTTGTTCATCTTCTTTTCTCTTTTCACTAGTGCAATTGAACATTGAACATTGAACTGCACCAAGCACCAACTAGATTCTTCATTCTTCCTATCAACTACACAGATGTATTCAATATTCAATGAAACTTTTGCAACTGATTATTTACATGACACGCAAATGAAAATTAATTCAGCTTAGAGTTCTGTAGTTACAGTAGTTAGTAGTTGGGAGTTACAGACTACAGACTGCAGACTGCACAATCAATAAAGAATGATGATATAATTCTACTCTGAATTTGTACTAGAATATCGCATGTACAATGTGCATACAATCTACACAATGTGACGTAATAAATGAATCAAGAATGACTGGGCATACGATATACTGCATGGACATTGCATCTGGATTATCTTCTCTTTTGCCCTCTCTTTCTCTCAACTCTCAACTCTCAACGGCTCTGTCTTTACATCAAGTATTAAGTATTTCCAGCCTCCTGAAACATTAACAAGCACATTATTATGTTCTTTATCCTTTGGAATGATTTTATTGAATCCAAATTAACGCTACTATCAGCTATGAATAACTCCTTGTTAGTTGTTATTCATTGAGCATGGAACATTGAAAAATGAGCCTCCTACCTTTTTCTATCCGTACAGTTGATAAATAAATCACTATAAAACTTGATTTACATACCCATGTGACAGTGGACATTGGAAACGGATTGAATTCTTTAGGGAGATTTTAGGGCTAAAAATTATTCACAAACCTGGGTAAGTCATTTCATATGCATAAAATAACAAGAGCTAGTTTTGCTTTTCCTGTGCGCCTTCTCTTTCTCGGATTAATACGTAAATGTTAACTGTGCAGCAAATTTTGTATTTTGTAATATGTAAGTACACAATACAGAATACACAAGCGTTCCAAGGAAAAATAAATGAGCAGAAAATTTGCATAAAGGAAGAAAGTGAATGTATACAAGAATGAGTGTATAACGTATAAAGATGTCTTGGGAGACGGTTTGAAATTTTAACAGTGTACAATATATTATGTTTATGTTTACACAAGAAGGGTTCTTTACACGGGAATGGAATGGGAGTACAAGTGCGAGAAGGAGTAGGAGTTGGAGTACGAGTGCAAACAGTTAAATAATGTTTATTTAATTGTTAGCTTCAGAACTCATTAACATCAGGAGAGTGTGTGTAGTCGAGTAATATATGTCCAACAGTCAAATGAACATGCATTTGTGATGTTCCGTGTTCCATTCAGAGAAAAGTGTTTTTCAAAGTGCGTACAACGTACAAAGATCACCAGAGCAAATACAATACATACATGTACATAGACATTACATGTACTTCTACGTTCTACATCATCCTTCAAAATACATGAGAGCAGAGTTGAATTGAAAAGTTAAAAGAGAATACTCGAGACTCGAAACTCAAGATTCGAGAAGGAAAAGTTTGTGCATGTCAAGTCGTTTATTTTCTTTTTGGGTTTCGTTTCTCCACCTCTCAACAGCATCACATTATATTTACTCCCTACAGTTTATCTAGTCTACAGTGTACACTGTACAATATACAATATACAATATGCTGTACAAAATTCTTTCATTTTCCATTTGCTCCGTGTGTACAAAATTCCAACTCTCAATATTCATGATTCACTCCAAATCCAGAATCTCCAACAAATAGTCATTTTATTTTCATATATCCTCCAATCTCCTTCATTTTTTGGCATTGCACTGGCTTAAAATATTAATTGCCCACCCAAATGCCGATATACTTTATACCGTGGGCTTTAGTTCAATCATATCTTCACGTGTACGCAAAAAAAAAACAATAAAAAAATAATACAGATATAATTCAATCATTTCTTCAAAATAAATAAAATGCATTGCAGGTGGCTGATGCTGTTTGCTATTGCAGACTTAAGGCTAATAATAGAAAATCTTTCACATCGACTTGTGATTCAAATTCAGAATTTAGAATTCACGTTCAGTTAACGACAAGTTTATGTTCAATATTAGTACTCAGATTTGGACTGAAGTGTGCATAGAGCATAGAAACAGCCTCAAGGGGAAAGTTCAAATACTCAACTTTGGATTTGAGCTGAAAACTTTTTTTTCTTGGATATTCAATTACAATTTTATTGAGTATTTACATATGCGTCTCTTTTTGACAGTTTTATTTTAGACTATAGTTGGAGGATTTTTTATTACAAAGTACAGGTTGTTGCTGGTGCTTACTTTTTCGAAAAATTGTGAGTAGTATGGAGTACGGAGTATGGGGCGTGGGGTGTTATGAAACTCGCAATATGTTCTTAGTTCTAGCTGCGTGGATTTTATACATGATACTATTGACCACACTAGAGTTGGAAGTGTATGGTGTGTCGTATAAAAGGATTGTAATTTGATCCCATGCATTTAACATACTAATAATTAGGGATCTAGTTAGCAATATTTTGACAAGTTGGGAGCACACATAACTGCTCCATTTAAGTGCCATACAATAGAGCATTTAGTCTACATTCTAGATATACCATACACCATACTCCATACGTGCCCAATCGTAACATGAATGGAAATTATTAGCATAAAGGCAACCACATGCCCAGTCCACAGTTCACACAATTGAAACGATTTGTTATGCTCCTTCATTACAATGTACATTATATACATACATTTATGCGACAGAGGACAGCACCTTTTTCATTTTGGACAAATGAATTCTATTGACAACATTATATTCTTGATTCTAGATTCTAAATTCTAGATTCTAGGCAAAGAACACCATGTGATGTAATATTATGATGAATGAATGATAAAGATTCAAATTTCAGTTCCATTCAGAACTGAACAATTCCGTATGCAATGCATGCACCATGTACTTTACACATTACAAATTCAAATGGTATGTGCAATGTAGTCCCAGGTTCCAGCCGTGTACAATGTGTACAATATTAAATTTTGAAAAATCATCATGTTCCAAGTTCCAGGGATTGGTTTAGAATTCAGAATTTAGAAAATATAAGAATGAAAAAAGTAGGAAAAAAAGTGGGATAAACAGTAGCATTTCTTGTCGTCATATCTTCAAAACTTTGTACGTATTTAGTATTTATATTGTATAACCGGACAAAGATGTACTTGAAGCAAAAAGCTTGTGTATTACAAATTACGCTTGATAGATGAAGAAAGCTCCACGTAAACATTACATCATCATTACCATTGACTGTATAAAGTATAGAGTCAAGAGATGATTAAAAATTAATCGTACTCACAATTCACAATCAGCTCTTTATCCATGGCCAATACAGTTTTGTGTGTAGAAAAATGAACCGGATAAATCGGTAATGGGACTTTGACAATATAACCAGCTTGTTCCCCTTTCCCTCTCTCTTGTCCCTTTTATACTCCTCAATTGATGAGACATATTATACAACAACAAACAACAAATTTGGGTAATTTTGTGATTAGCAGACTTGATGATTCATAATAAACGTGAAATGAGAAATCGAAAATCCAAAAGGCAAGACAATCGTCCAAAGGTACAATCGTTTTTTTGTACATGGAATAGAATAGATATTGATAGGGTTGAGTGTGTATCAAAATATAATAAGACGGATGCGTCATACCTGAAAATAGATTATAGGTGCATATGTACGTTTTGGACGCCTTTTGGATGGCGTAATAAATGTATGGAGTCATGTAATTTTGCTCTGAGGCCGAGAGCCGAGAGACGGTGATGTTTGCCTCGATCTTCTATGTCTCTATCTACAATGTGTAATATTTAGTTTGTAGTTTATATAAAATATAAAGTGCTGTTTCATATTGAATGAAGATTGAACATAGGTTTTCCACATCCTTGATTTGAGGTTTTGTGATGCCCAGAGACCAGAGACCAGATGATCCAGTAGTAGAAGTACAGTGATGATGATGATGATATTAACCATAATATTGAGGATAAGGACGAGGGTAATTAGTCGTTTCTCAAAGGGCTCGTTGATTATTTCATGAACCATCAATGAACAATCATTGTGAAGAGAGAAAATTTGTTATGTTTCACATTCACATTCTACATTGTACATTCTGTTTCGCTCTTCATCTCTTTTCCTTTTGCTGTCTTTCTCTCTGTCTGTTCCTTCTGTTCTGCTCTTCTCTGATGGTTGGCCTGTTCCTTCCTTTTCCTCCTCTACTCTCCCATATATCTGTCTAGTTAAAGTACCAATAGAGCTCAAAGAAAAACAACATATCAGTTTTCAGACATTTCAACCAAATGACATGAACAAATACTGCTGCCAGTAGTGACTGTCAAGACAAGTGATTGCCAACCAACGACATCACAGTCAACATCCATCCTACATACTCTCTACTCTCTTTCTCTCTCTCCTTTCCCAGTTCAGTTCTGCATTCGATTCCCTTTTTCTTCCTCCTTCTTCTCCTCCTCCTACATCTTTTGCTTCCTTTGCTTCTGTTTTCAGATCACCATCATCATCATCATCATATTGAAGAAAAAATTAAACAGCCTTTGCCTATCAAAACTTGGCCATGTTTGAAATTGACAGGTTAGATCTATTTCTCTCCGTCTTCTTCCTCTCCCATTCTCTCACTCATTTTCCTTCCTCTCTCGTCTTTTTCTCCTGCTCTTTGCGACGATATGTCTATCTGTCTGTCTGTCTAGCTACCTCTCTCTTTTCTCCTTTCTTCTTCTTCGCCTGTCTTCCTATCGAAGAAAAAACATTTCGTAAGCCTACGCATTTCGTGTTTCTTGCTTCGATTCCATTTTCTTTGCCCTTTTCACATTCTACGATCGACATTCTACATGCCCGTTCTACATAAATATGTATGCCCATTCATCCAGTCAACAATGCAAAAACATAAAACTGTAGTCAAAACTACTTTGAAAATCGTAGGAAAAGATAAAGTTAAAAAATACTCAAAATCCGTACATATGAGAAGCGAGAACCAAATACATAAATGGGATCAATAAAAAAATAAGAACATGCAAATGTGCCGAATGTACAAGGTATTTTTTATGCCTTTCCCTGCTGTTTTAACTGAGAAATTGAAACAGATAGAGTTTTATGAAAACTTGTGCTGTTATTTTCTTATACATGCGAAAAGGTTTTATGCATAAAATAAAATGTTTTAAAATGTATAGAAAGTTGGTTTTCGAATTCTTATTCTTTTAACGAGACAACGTTTAAAGTATTTTGTATGTATTTCTTTTTTCTGTTTACTATTTCTCCGATTCGGAGTTGATTCATTCATACAGTAAAACATACGCACATGTACACAATAATAATATAATATGTATTTATATATTTATATGTTCAAATACACACTATTAGTCACACTATATTGGATTTCTTGTATATATATTATGTAGATATAATATAATTAATTTATCATAACTTTTCTTTCTTTACTCTGTAATAATAATAATTATGTATGTATGTATGTATTTATAGGTTATATAGGCAATATATTATGATCAATATGATCACCATCATCATCATTGTCGCATGCAGTCCGAGTTTTGTTTGTATCGTCGTCTCATCGTCATTAAATATCAGTTTGTCTAATGTATCTGCATGTATGTAGTGTAATATATTATTATTCGATGAAAAATAATAATATTAGAATACATCAGCATGTCATACAATTTTTTCCATATTTTAATAAATACAACGTAAGTAATATGTTATGTGTAATATCATTGCAGTGTATAGTGTATATTGTGTAGTGATTATTTATATAGTTTAGAGTTTAGGTATATCATATCATACAAAAAACAAGAAACAAAATCGACACTTTTCATTTTAATCTGTCATAAGTCATAATATATCGCCTTAAAATAAAATATTATTTTTTACTCAATCAATATAATATAATATATCCATCATGTAAATTGACATTGTTTTGTACAATCATTTTTCTCTGGTGCCCTTTGGAGTCAGAAGGTGAGGGGAGGAGTGAAAGGACAATATTAAATATTGCTTACTTCCCTTGTTTAA